>JAFIRS010003419.1:0-136717 GCA_018342105.1 Gonioctena quinquepunctata
ACTTTCACTTTCACACTTTCACTTTCACACTTTCACTTTCACACTTTCACTTTCACACTTTCACTTTCACACTTTCACTTTCACACTTTCACACTTTCACACTTTCACTTTCACACTTTCACTTTCCCACACTTTCACTTTCACCTTCACACACAAACACACATATATATATATATATATATATATATATATATATATATATATATATATATATATATATATATATATGTGTGTGTAGGAAGTATTGCTGACTAGTTAGGTACAAAACTAGATATTGGGGTAAGCAGCAATGAAAAGTAAACTCTTTAAGGTTTATCAAGCTTTGAAATGTTCATTTCCATCATCAGGAGACTACACTAAACATTTCCGAAACTTTTTCATTGCTGCTTACCCCAATATCCCTAGTTTTGTATATATATATACAGGGTGTTTCATAATTGAATGCTGATCCTAAGGGGCGATAATGGATGATTTAAAGAAAAATTCTTCATATGAACAACCGCTTTATTTCTGAGATACAGGATGTTGAAATTTAACAAAAAAATCAGTTCTTCCCCAATATCTCTGAAACCGCTTCGGCTTTTTTACAATTTTGGTACATGCAGAATACGCATAAAAATAATTCTTTTCCATGATAAAGGATTCCTTAATTTCCATCAATGGCGTCCCTGTTAACATGCCCTGTGATATTTTTGATCAAAATAATGATACGCCACTGTCTTTTTCCCAAATAAATATTATTTTTGTAATTGCCCTCTATCTTCTCATAAAAAATGGTCCCCTGCCTTTTTTCGTCCTGCAAACGGTTTTTGAGTTAGAAAATAAAATGCATTCATTTGTTTGTCTCTATGCGAAATCAGCCGTTGAAAAGTAGTAGGCTAGAAACATCTAGTATGCTAAGAACACCTTTCGTTGTTTTCAACATGAACAATTTTGAAACTTCTTTAGCTCGATACGTGATATTATTTAAGTTATAAAAACTTGTTTATAAAAAAAAACATGGTAAATTTTACAAATACCTAATTGGCAGACATGCATTACTTGTATGGGCTTGCTGACGGGAACGCATATGAAGCCAGGCGACTATACCAAGAGCGCTTCCCAATTAGAATGGTTCCTGATGCTCAAACGATTTCAAGCACCCACAGAAGGTTATGTGAAACAGGAAGTTTTGAGCCAAATCATCACTCAAAAGGAGCACATCGGACTGCAAGAACTCCAGCAGTTGAGGTAGCTGTTTTAAATTCAGTTGACGAAAATCCTGAAATAAGTACGAGGCAAGTTGCCAATAACTCGAATATCGCCCATATTCTAGTATGGAGGATTCTTCATGATTATTTATTATATCCCTATCACATTCAACGGGTTCAGGCTCTACTTCCTCGAGACTTTCCATTACGAGTGAATTTATGCCAATGGTTTCTCCAAAAAGTTACCAAAAATCCTTTATTTGATAGGGAAATTTTATTCACGTATGGAGCTAGTTTTACTAAAAACAGGATCAGAAATTTTCATAATAATCATTTTTGGGTCGAGGAAAATCCGCATGCTTGTGAAATCTCATCACCAGGTGCAGTTCTCATTAAATGTCTGGGCTGGAATTATTGGAGATTACCTAATTGGACCTTTTTTTACCACGCAGATATTAAATGGACATAATCATCGCCGATTTCTTGAACATAATTTGCCAATTCTGTTGGAAGATGTTCCCATTTTAATGCCAAATCGCATGTGGTTTATGCACGATGGTGCACCTGCTCATTTTAGTGCTCTGGCACGCGAATATTTAAACCAATGGCCAGCTAGATCCCCAGACTTAAACAGTCTTGATTATTTTCTTTGGGGACATCTCAAGACTTTGGTGTACAGTCAACCAATTGTAACTGAGGAAGTATTGCGAAACCGCGTAATAGTTTCCTGTGAGCAATAAGGAATACTCCAGGAATTATCCAAAGAGTACGCGAGTCAACGACAAGGAGGGCTGAAGCGTGCATACTTGCAGAAGGCGGAAATTTTGAACAGTTAATTTGATATTGGTATTTTTTGTTCATAATAGTTATGTTTTAAAAAATAAAAAATGTATTTTTATGCGTACTTATTACAAAAACTGAATAATAGTTACCATAAAATTATAAAAATCTTGCGAGATCCTTTGGTTACCACAATTGTGAAATTAAGACTAAGAGAAAAAATCGAATGGGGACAAGCAAATTAATGTGTTTTATTTTCTAAATCTAAAACCGTCCGCCGGACGAAAAAAAGCAACGAGACCATTTGTATGAGAAGATAGAGGACAATTACAAAAATAATATTTATTTGGAAAAAAGACAGTGGAGAATCATTATTTTGATCAAAAATATGACCGCCACTGAGAAAAATTGAGAAATCCTTTATTATGGAAAAAATGTATTTTCATGCGTACTTTGCATGTACCAGAATTGAAAAAAAAAGCCAAAACAGTTTCAGAGATATTTCAACATCCTCTATCTCAGAAATGAAGCGGTTGCGGACCTATGTTCATACGAAGAATTTTTCTTAAAATCATCCAAGGATTATCGCCCTTCAGGATCAGCATTCAATTATGAAACACCCTATATATAGTGAGCAAATATTCGTGACTGGCGGTAATATAGAAGTAGATTTCCTGTGGTTATGCAGTCAGGTTAAAGGGCTTTCTTTCAAGTAAACTCTTTGAAATACGTCATGTTGGGGATGCAAACTTACATACCGAATACCGAAAGAAGAACATCATCCGATAAGATCTGGTTTAACAGAAACTGCTCTAGAGCTGTGGCTTCCAAACAGGCAGCATACCATCGATGGCAAAAAAATCCGGGCCCTGAGACCAGAGCAGCATATGTCGAGGCTAGAGGCATATGCAAAGAGACAATAGAATGCTCAAAAGATGCCCACAATGCCAAAATAAGATCAAAACTTGCTGAATGTCCTAACGGATCCCGTTCATTTTGGTCTTTCGCCAAAGCTGTGGGAAGAAACTTCACTTCCAGCTCATTTCCTCCTCTAACCAAAGAAGATGGAACACTAGCAACGACTGCCCAGGAAAAAGCCAATATCTTTGCGCACCTATTTGCTGGAAATTCCACTCTGGATTCATCGGGAAAACTACCCCCGAACATTACACCTATTGACAGTCACATGCCCGAGATCACCTTTCGCCAACGTACTATCAGAAAGATTTTGCTGGGTCTCAACACCAACAAAGCCTGTGGATCTGACGGAATCCCGCCGATCGTTCTCAAGAAATGTGCCCCCGAACTAACACCTGTTCTTTGCAAGTTGTTCAACCACTCTTACAATTTGGGGTATTTCCGTCCAATTGGAAAATTGCAAGAGTACAGCCAGTCCCAAAAAAAGGCAAAAGGCCTACCTAGCAACTACAGACCTATCGCACTGCTATCTATTATTTCAAAGGTCATGGAAAAAGCCATCAACATCGAGCTCATGAAATATCTGGAAGACTCAGGAATTGTCAACGATAGGCAATATGGCTTCCGCCATCAGAGATCAACTGGTGACCTGCTCGCTTACGTCTCACATATATGGCAGCTATCTATTGAAAAGTATGGAGAAACTTTAGCTGTGGCATTAGATATCTCCAAGTCGTTCGATCGAGTTTGGCACCAGGGACTCCTCGCCAAGCTTCCGTCTTATGGCTTGCCCCCTCAGCTGTGTTCTCTGCTTGCTAGTTTTCTCTCAAACAGATCTCTCCATGTAGTGGTCGATGGAGTTTCATCTGACACTCTACTCATAAATGCTGGTGTTCCGCAAGGATCTATTCTCGCACCAACACTATTTCTACTTCACATCAACGACCTGTTGAAAGCAACTTCATGTCTAGTACACAGCTTTGCCGATGATAGTACCCTCCATACCGCTTTCTCTTCCAGGGCCCCTATATCAGCCCGTGAAACCAGAAATGAACGAGGAAGAAATGTTAATAATATAAATATGGACTTAGCAACAATTCTCGAGTGGGGATCTAATAACTTGGTAGAATTCAATGCAAACAAAACACAAGCATGTCTTTTCTCTAAAGAAGCCGATCTCACTGTGCCTAACATAACTTTGTCAGGAGTAACCATACCACTGAAGTCATCCATATCGATGCTTGGTATTACTATCAGCAATAACCTTTCCTGGGAAAATCACGTGAGGTCCATTGCCAAAAGTGCATCCCAAAAACTTGGTTTTTTGTTTCGTGCCAAGAGCTATTTCACCCCCACTCAGCTACTTATGATCTATAAGGCACAGATCCGACCTGTCCTGGAATACTGTTCCCATATTTGGAGCGTGGCACCTAAACATATCCTGAGGCTATTGGATTCTGTCCAAAAAAGGGCAATTCGTCTCGTCGGTGATGCCTCGCTTACAAACTCGCTCACTTGTCTGGAACACCGTGGAAAAGTTGGCGATTTGTCTCTATTTTATAGATATTTTCATGGGCGATGCTCTTCTGAAATATCAACAATCGTTCCTGCTTTGGCAGTCTCTTCGAGACTAACCCGTCAAGTTCAGTCATCACACCCCTTCGTGGTCACTTTGGAGACCTGCAGAACATCACTTTCCAAAGACTCGTTCATCCAACGAACAGCGAGGCTTTGGAACTCATTGCCTAGGGAGGTGTTCCCCGAGGCATACAACCTCTAGAAATTTAAGAAGAACACCAACTCCTACCTTCTTTCCCTTGGTTCCCACGATGTTCTCTGAACATTACAGAATATCCCTTTTCGTGGGAACCAGAACATAAAAAAAAATAAATGTTTATTGCCTTCCTCTGGACGAGATGAGATTCAATAAAATTACTACACATGAGGAACATATAATATTTTTCTTATGACAGTGACAATTATATATTCCCATAAATCAAGTTGGAAAATTTTGAATACTGAGTGATATATCATTATTTTTGTTCAATTTCAGTAAACATATATAAATTTTAAGTATTCAAATCAAATCAAATCAACAATCCTTACAAGGGATTTCATATACAACATTAGACTTTTGGTTATTTTGCATGGGACTTTTCACTTCAGTGTGTAATTTTGAAATAGTTTTCATATTTTTTTTTGCAATTTTGAAGTTTTCATTCTTTAATACATTGATTGATTTAAGAGTGAGTTCATGGATATGTGGAAGTGATCTGAAAAGAGGAGGTTCCATTTCATTTATTATGGGAATTATCTGAGATCTTTGGAATAAATTAGTTTCATTGAAAACTAATTTATTAATTGGGTGTTTGGGATATGAATTTTCTGATATCATCCTTTGTAGTTCGATTGAAGATTCCTGTTGTAAACTAGAATGAGTGGTTTTTAAAATTATATTTTTCATAGATATCACTAAATTTATTTTATTTTTTTGTAGGTGATACGAATTCTAATTTATAAATCTATTACTACATATTGGTTTCCTGTACCATTTAGTGATAATTGTATTTTGTCAGGTTCTGATTAGTTTCATATCTAAAAATGGTAGAGTGTTTTGTGTTTCTTCTTCTATAGTGAATTGAATATTCTTGTCATAAGAATTAAAAATTGACAGAATTTCATCAGTACTTCCAGATGGTATTGATCAAATCATCAACAAAACGTTTTATAAAGAATATGTTGAATTTCATTCATGAAACACAATTCTCTAGCAAATCATCCATCACATAATTCACTGAAAAATTCTACAAACAAATTTTTTGAACCCCTAGGGGGTATCTCCTATTTTGGCTAATTATGTGATGGATGATTTGCTAGAGAATTGTGTTTCACGAGTAAAATTCAACACACCCTTTACAAAACGTTTTGTGGATGATTTGATTCTATCAATACCATCTGGAAGTACTGACGAAATTCTGTCAAGTTTTGATTCTTATGACAAGAATAGTCAATTCACTATAGAAGAAGAAACACAAAACAGTGTACCATTTATAGATATGAAACTAATCAGAACCCAACAAAATACAAGTATCACTGAATGGTACAGGAAACCAATATGTAGTAATAGATTTATAAATTATAAATCGTATCACCCACAAAAAATGAAAATAAATTTAGTGATATCTATGAAAAATAGAATCTTAAAAATCACTCATTCTAGTTTACAACAATAATCTTCAATCAAACTACGAAGGATATTATTAGAAAATTAATATGCCAAACACCTAATTAATAAATTACTTTTCAATGAAACTAATTCATTGGTCTTCCAAAGATCCCAGATAATTCCCATAATGAATGAAATAGAACCTTCTTTTTTTAGATCACTTCCACATATCCATGAACTTACTCCTAAATTAATCAATGTATTAAAAAATAAATTGCTAAAAAAATATAAAAATTATTTCAAAATTACACACTAAAGTGAAAAGTCCCGTACAAAATAACCAAAAGTCTAATGTTGTATATGAAATCCCTTGTAGGGATTGTTCTAAAAAATACATCGGCCAAACCTTCAGAAGTCTCAATTGTCGAATTATATCCCATAGGAGTGATTCATGCGAACTTTCGGAACATGTTAATCAGAAAGACCATCGAATGGACTATATAACACACAAATTTTAGATGCTCCGATTAATGTAACCAAAAGAATTTTCTTGGAAATGGTTCATATCAATTCTAATAGTCAGTATAAATAATAAATAAAAGAACTGATTTGAATAATTTCAGTAAAATTTATACATATTTACTGAAATTGAACAAAAATAATGATATATCACTCAGTATTTAAAATTTTCCAACTTGATTTATGAGAATATCACTGTCATAAGAAAAATAATTTATGTTTCTCATATGTAGTAATTTTATTGAATCTCATGTTAGTAAGTACCTGAGTACCATGCAATTTCATATTGTTATTCATTATGATTTATGATTTTAGTCGTCCCGAGGAAGGCAATATATATATATATATATATATATATATATATGAAAATCGCCTTTTCACACGATAAAACTTCATTTCTAACTTTTACGCAGCTCTAGGCACATGAAACATGCTGTACATAGCTTGCTTTCATTTGGGATAAAATTTGTGTCTACTGATTTTGACCAAGTGAAAAACTTTGTTATACGCACTTGCACGTTGAAAAATTTCATGATATTAGAAAGAGAAATTTGCGACTAAATGTTCGTGAACTTTTTCAAAATTCAATAGTTTTTCCGAATGGGGATTTCTCGGTTCAATTTCGGAACGGAGAAAAAGTTCATATTGTATAAATTATATTCATATCTAAGCAGATTCTTCCGAACGAAATTGGGCACGATTTGTTTAGATTTAAAAATGCTTATTTCCAATCCCATGTCTGGAGGATTGTTTTGAATATTAGCGGCGCCGTTGTCCATTGATGTCGTGCAAGTGTCTGTTGCAAAAGTCAGCGTTTTTTTAACGGTCGACGCTAGCTGATTTAAACAAAGAAGCTTTGTTTTTTCTCGAAGTCGATGCCGAAACAATATTTTTTGAAGAGTTTTAGTTTTCAGTTTGGGTTGATATTCACATCGTGTGGATGTCAACCGGTCGAGCGTTTCCAAAGCGTACCCTGTCGAAGGTGCCTCAGCGTGAGGACTCTACGTTTGAAGATAAAAGGACCAATCTTATTTCTTCGCTTCGTTTTTCGGGTCTGACTGAAAAGGTGAAGAAGTGTCAGAAGAAGAGGATTAGTTTCCGCCTGACAACGGCGAAGGGCAATCTTAGGGGAAGAAAGAAGATTTCCACACCTTTACACGTTTAACGGAAATTTTCATCCTGGCCAATTTGGTATACGAGGGACATTAGAGAGTTCTTCAAAGATATTCTTCGCATCTTATCATCTAGGAATTTCTAGATCGGCGATTTTGATATACAAGGGACATCAGAGAGTTCTTCAAAGATATTCTTCGCATCTTATCATCTAGGAATTTCCAGATCGGCGATTTTCTACAAGTCCTGAGAAGCTACTCCAGGGAAATAGCTGAAGCAAGAAGACATCTAGATCTTTCCTTCTTCGCTCTCTATCAGGCATCAAGTCAATAAAAGGGGCCCACGAATCTAGAGATTAATTTGTCCCGGGGCAGGTTAGTTACTACGAGTCTATATTTATTGGGATTAAACATCCTTGCCTGTCAAGACATCATTAGGGATTCCTCGAGAATACCCCACCAAAGTGAACCCCTTTGGACCTGGATCAACAATTCGCGTTCCTACTTTCCACAAATCCTGCAACAAAAAGGTTACCTTCCTGATTTTGTTTTGGGATAACGAGTTAAAGTTGAATACTCCTAGTTAGGCGCGATTCACTACGCTCGTTATCCACCCTAGTTTTTGAAAAACCGTGATCCTACCTCCAGTCCTCCGAGGCTGGTCTTGCGGATTTTTTTTTTGTAGTTTAGGAATAACATTGCACATCGTTATTCCTCGCGAAACCCAAAATTCATGTCTGAAATTCAACACCTCTGATAGGCGACGAAAAAACCAATTTTTCTAATATAAATTTCACTGGCCTTCGGTATTTGCGGCTATGGAAGAATCCACGAAAGAAATCGACGAGTTTCAAACACGCCTTTCAATTATTCGAACTCCAGTAGGCACGACTAGCCAGAGTCGCTTGCCTACAGACAAACAGACAGAATTCGCAGCGAATCTGTCTAATGAATTGTTAGATTTTGCAGGCTTTCCAAAAGCCGTTTCCTTGGTAGATGAGCCCGTCTACAATTCAATTAGGTCCGAGGAGCGTTGCTACAGACATGAATCGCAAATTTGTTCGGCTCTTTTTGAAAACAATAATGGCTCAGAAAGCCATTCAACTCGAGTCTCGACACCAAAATTAGATTCAGATAGGAATTTAAATACTCCGCGAAAATATGAGGGTATGTTTTCTGGAAATGAATTCTATATAAACGAAATGGGATCGCGAGAGGCGAGCCCACAGAGAGTGGAAATTCGGGAAAATCTCCCTTCGAGATTTCCCAAAAATTTGTCAGAAAAACCCTCTTTGGGATTTTTCAATGAATTAGAAACTGAAAAACCCACTTCGGGATTTTTCCAAAATTTAAAGAAAAAAGTTATTTCGGAACTAGACTCTGTTGGCGAGCTGACCGACAGGGCTAGCAAATTGAAACAGGATTTGACAAAAAATTTTTGACTCCGCGAGATTTCGGAAATAGCCCGTCGGGTAGAAATTCTCAAAAAGAGATTGTCGTTCACGAAAATAATAGGTTTCAGCCGGCATCTCGCACATCTGGCGAGATTACGGGGAGACAAGATGAGTTTCCAATGAAACCTCCGCGAAACTCAAATTTTTCTAAATTGGGGCAAAATTTTTCTGTTGAGCAAAAGGCCTACGTGGAGGAACGTAGGGGTGGTGGAAGGTTTTCCCCCGACTTCCGTTCCAAAAGGGAAGCGGAAGTAGGGGAGAAACGGGCCGAGACGAATGGGGGGATAATGGGCCTGAAATGTTTGAAAAACTTTTTGGCATAATACATGATTCCTTAGAAATTATTAAAGATAAGAGTTTTAGGCCGGGCAGTTTCCGCAGTCACGAGGAGTCTGTCGCCGGAAACCGAAATCCCTGGCGAAAAGCGGCTGAGGGCTCTGCGCCTATTATGGAAATTACCCCACGCGAAGGTTTTTCCCATAATAGGAATATCGACGCCCGTCCCAGTGAGGACGCTCGGGAGACGGCACGAGAATCGGCCGTCTGTGAATTTTCTCAGGTTATGGGACCTCCTCGTGCAGAATGGGCTTCGGAGGGGAAAAATTGCGAGCGGGGTTTTGAAAAATTCAAGTATACGCAACCCCCCCGAAACCGTTATACGGAACAATATATATATATATATACAGTGCTAGTCAAAAGTCCCCTCCCCCCCTCGTATCATTTGAACGGGTATACTTATAATAATGAAATTTGGAGGGTGGAAATAAACGGATGTAGGCTTCTCAACTGGTCATAACAGGTGACGCAATAGTCATAAATGACGTCACAAGGCCACTATGACCAATAATTTCAAATGGGACCCTATGGCAAGTGACAGCTCGTTTGAAAGGTATTGAAAATACCTATTCAGTCATACCAATTTTGTTTGGGTTTCGGCTGATTTTGATTGATAAATTGAAGAAATACGAAAATTATAGTTTCGCATTTAATTAATAAAGATTTAAGAACCAGTTCTTATAATAAGTGTTCAAAATGTGCTCCATCTACTTCCTGGCAGTAATGCATCCTATTGCTAAACTCTTGTCGTACTCGTCCCAGTGTGTCAGCGGAAATTGCCCTACATTCTTCAACAATTCGTTGTTTCAGAATGGCAATACTGTCAGGTGCTGTAGCGTAAACCAAAAAATCTAATGGTGTAAGGCCGGTGACCGAGCTGGCCATTCGATCGAACCTCGTCGTCCAATCCATCTACCACGATATTCTTCATCTAGGTAACGTCTTACTGCACCGTAATAGTGTGCAGGAGCACCATCTTGTTGAAACGTTATTTCCAAGTTGTCGAATTCATCTGGATTATCCTCTAGAATTTCAAGAATTAACGCCTCAATATCATTTTGTAACATCTCCAGATACAATTCACCGGTTAAGTTAGCATTGAGAAAAAGAGGCCCAACTATGTGGTTTCCCAAAATACCTGCCCAAACATTTACTTTTTCTGGAAATTGAGTATGTTTTTCACGAAAGATGTGAGGATTTGTGTCACTCCAATACCTCACATTTTGAGTGTTAACATTTCCATTGAGAAAGAAAGTACTTTCGTCACTAAAACAAATTGTCTGTATGTAGCCTGGTTGTTGGT
Organism: Gonioctena quinquepunctata; assembly: GCA_018342105.1. NCBI lineage: Eukaryota > Metazoa > Arthropoda > Insecta > Coleoptera > Chrysomelidae > Gonioctena > Gonioctena quinquepunctata. The sequence goes on from JAFIRS010003419.1 coordinate 10,779, forward strand.
TCATTTTATTGGACATAGTTTCAAGGAATTCTAGTCTTCGGTGGGTCATCACTAATTGTTGGTCGACCAGATCGTTTGGCATCTGGTCGACCAGATCGTTTGGCATCTTGAACACTACCTGATGCTTCAAACTTCCGAAGAAGCTCCCTCAAATAAACCCTCGATATAGGGCGATCGGGGTACCTCTCATTAAACAGTCGTTCCGCTGCATGGAAATTGTTTCTACATTCACCAATTATTAAGATAGCTGCTACTTTGTCGGCTACAGTACGTACCATTTTGCCTATGTAAACACTTAAACGTCTCGTTAAACAATAGCTTAGGTAAATTTTCAAGGTATAAACACTTTTGACAAGTAGAGAATTCAAAAACGTCAACCTTTTTGACAATTAACCAGAGGCGTACTTTAAAATCTTTATTAATTAAATGCGAAACTATAATTTTCGTATTTCTTCAATTTATCAATCAAAATCAGCCAAAACCAAAACAAAATTAGTATGACTGAATAGGTATTTTCAATACCTTTCAAACGAGCTGTCATTTGCCATAGGATCCCATTTAAAATTATTGGTCACAGTGGCCTTGTGACGTCATTTATGACTATTGCGTCACCTGTTATGACCAGTTGAGAAGCCTACATCCGTTTATTTCCACCCTCCAAATTTCATCATTATAAGTATACCCGTTCAAAAGATACGAGGGGGGGAGGGGACTTTTGACTAGCACTGTATATATATATATATATATATATATATATATATATATATATATGTATTTATATGTATATATAATTATATGTCCTGACTAACTGCCTCACTGATATACGATCGACGCCCAAACCAAACCCCTGGACCTAAAAGCAAAAATTTGTACAGCATATTTTTTTATATTCCATCCCTCAAGGGGTGGAAAGGTGGGTGAGTAGGGGGGTGAAAGTAGAAGTACAGTTGGTGTCTTTAGAAATTCAATCCCAAAAGGTGTAAAATGGGGGTTAAATTGGGAATGGAAGCTTGTATAGGAATTCCGTTAGTTTTTAAGTTAGGTCATAAAAATTAGTATTTGAAGTATGTTAAAAGAAGAAAATATTTTTTTTCAAAATTTAACGGTATTTGAAAGTGATGAAGTTAGGGCCATAGAAATTTGTTTTTGGGGTTTTTGTTACAAATAAAGAAATACGTGTTTCAGTATCTTCAGAAATTCCGTCCCTATAGGGGTGGGTGAATTTGTTATAGTCGTCACAAGAAACACAAAAAATACGAAGTTCAACGCGGACGAAGTCGCTGGTACCAGTTAGTTATTAAAGTAAGGTGTTTTTTTTTAAAGTAATTCGTAATTTTAAAAGTAATTCGTAAATTTTAGGAGAAAAAAACAAAACTTTTTAACAAAAAATTAAACAGACGAAAAAAGAAACAGAAAAGCAAAAAATGTAACGAACCTTCTTAGTCTTGATAACTAAGCTCCAAAATTAACTAATTTTGAGTCACGCCAAAGAGACAATCAACGGAGATCATTAAATTACTTTAACGAAATGATCAAAACAAATTAACATAAAAATGCAATGTGGAATCCCCAGCGGTAAACAATAACAATCCAAAAATGCTCTCTCCGCAAGACCACTCGTAACGACCTGTTTCCGAGTAAGGGATGCGCCGCGCAACCAGCTGCCATCATTTTACGCTTTACGTAATTAATAATACCAGAGAAGTTCTCAATTGCTTAATAGAGCATTTCAATAATCAAGTTATTGCAACCAATGGTCCAGTACGGTGGCCTGCCCGCTCATCGGATCTCACTGTGCTTGATTTCTTTATTTGGGGATATGTTGAAGAAAAGGTTTACTATGAAACAGCCCAGCCACTCTAGAAATCTTAGAAGAACGAATTCTACGGTCATTCAGAAGTATATCAAATGTTACGAAACGTGTTGAGAGAAACAATTGAACGAGCTGAAATGTGTCTTTAACAAGGAGGAATGCACTTTGAAAATTTACTACAGTGAAAGTAAATAAATTATTATCCAAGGAACACTCAAGACTAGATTAATATCCAGTATTTTCCTTGGTTAATATGAAATTTACGTTCCTATTTTTAATCCAATAGCAAATGAATGAGTATCGTTAGATTCGTCAAAAAATCCTTTTTTCGGAATGTGCTTGTAAAAAAATGGTCGCCGTTTGAAAAATAATAGTTAGACACGAAAATGTAATTTTGCCAACTTGTCTTATTCCTATCTATCATACTAGTCACTAAAACTTTGTGTAATTTTCTGACATCACCTGAGGTCCTCAGATTAGTTTACGTGCGATCATGGCCACCTAGATGCAATATGAAAGTGAAAAATTAAGTAGACCTAAAAACTTTTCAAAATGTCACATTCTAATCCAGAATTGTCTTAGAAATCCAAAAATGTTACAATATATTGAGTGTTCTATTTGAAAATTCAAAACCGGGGGCATTTTCGGTGAAACCGGAGTTGACCGGAAAGTGAAAAATATGCGAAAAATCTCCTCTTCACATACCATTCACCTATACCAAATGTAATTTTGATACACCTAATATTCTAGAAGTTTTGATTTGTCTAATAGATTCGTTGACACTCGGTATATATATATATATATATATATATATATATATATATATATATATATATTGTTTCCTTCAGTTTATTGACTGCTAGTCGAAGTTATCCCGTTAACTTCACACACACGCCTAAAATAACGTTCGTACGATGCGAACGCAGAATTCAAATAAAATAATTTTGATGATGACAAATGCCATGTCGTAACGTAGTTAAGAGAAATTATATGAATTGACTGAATCAGACCTTTAATCCGAGGAATTGAAGAAAATATATATATGTATATATATATATATATATATATATATATACATAATTCATTCATATATAGATAAATAAACTTATAAACTAATGGTATTTTTGGGTTCTGGGGACCATGATCGGCGAAGATATATCAATTTGTTTTGAATGTCGTGTTGTAGTGATGTCTTCAATGGGTAGTATTTCCACTGAAATCTGTATAATTACATATTTCCGAATTTATCAAACCGTTTGGATTTTGACAGTGAATTTCCCTATATTTCAAGCCATATTTCACATAAATAGACACTCTTCCTATTCTCTTGCTACTCTTAAAAAAAGTGAAGGTAGTTTATATTGTCTCTCATACATGTTCAATAAATCTTGAGCTTCTGCATTATTCTGACAATTACTCAATATTTCCTACCATTACCTACTTCCTTTTCCAGACACCTGCCCCGATGAGCGGAGTACAGAAAGTTTCATAGCAGTCTGGCAACTTCCCAACGAGTATTTTCCAGATATATTCAGCGATAATTATGTTACGAAATTCAATTCAGGGAATCCGAAAATAAACATCGGCACAACTTTTTAATGAGGTTTATTCTCAGTTCACGTACTGAACGACTCTCAAAGATTTCCATTGAACACTTCCCGCTTTGCAACATCTCTGCTTGGAAATGACTGCCAGGTTAATAAAGCAATAACGACTGTAATTTGCAATGCAGTCTTTTCAGCGCCTGAGAAGGATATGCAAGTAATGAGCAAGCAGTTTATTCACAAAATGACATCCTTCTACAGGGCAGATATTCATATAATTCACCTGAGATTCGAACAGCCTTCTCCAGTAACACGCGGGTATTCTTTCGTATTATTTCTTTACATACAATGGTGGTTGAAGGGCAGATTACCGCAGCTAGTTTTTTTTGAAAATTAGCACTACACAGGGTATTTTTTAGCAACATGCTGATATTTCAGGAGAAATCTTCATTCTTTTCTGAGCAAATCTGCTTTCCTGATTATTTTTCGTTTAACGTACAATTTTCGCTTAAAAAATCATTCATTTGCATTCATTGAATAATTTTAAAAACGGTAAAATTATAAAATTGAAGTGATTTAAATACATTTTGGAATGCTAACACAAAATTACCCTGAATGCACAAAGAAATGAATTAAATCAGATGTTCAAAATATGAACCTCCTGCAAATATGCATGCCTCTGCTCTTGTTCTCATGGACTCACGTAATCTTTCGAAAATGCCGGAACTGTTTTTAATAGTTTCGGAAGACACTATGATGCAATTTCTCAACTGCTCTTCAGTGGGAATTGGTGGGCTGAAAACTAATGTTTTAAGATGACCCCACAGGAAATAATCTAATCCATATGAACATAAATCTGATGAACACGACGACTACATAGAAGAATATAAAAACATCATGAGGTGTTATGGGTATATTTCTTGCATAAATGATCGAAGCAAACTGTCCGCTAAACAAGATAAAAACTTTTTAACAAAAAATTAAACCAACTAAAAAATCAACTGAAAAGCCGAAAATAAAATAAACCTTAGTCTAAATGATAATTGAGCTCCTAAACTGATGTAAGTAACTGATTTTGAGTCGGCGCCAAACAAACAATTATCGAAGATCATTATCTATGAAAAAAGTCATCAAAACGCAGCCGTGCATCTCGCTGCCATCATTTTACGATTCACCTAATTCAATTGCTAGTTTGTTGTTGTTAAATAATATGATTATCTACTTTTACTATTTGTTGTAATATAAATTATTTTGTTGTTCTGGTTAGTTTATTGCATTACTTTGTATATCATTCCATCCTCTCATAAAATATACTGATTCTGACGGAACAAGAATAATGTCAGTAGCGATCTGTCATTGTCAAATACGTATGTGTGTGCCAATGTTCACTAGTGAAAAATCAATTATCCCCTATTTTTCTACCCGTAAGGGTGGCTAATTCCTTTTGAAATCCAAATATAAGGTATACCCTATCTATTAAAAAAAGAATCATCCAAATCGAAGAACCCAGTACAAAGTTATGCCTGATAGAATCGGTTAACGGACCAGAATTCAGAGGGTGAGTGATCAATATCCTTCATTTCGCTACCCTTAGGGGTGGATTTCATCTTTTAAATTCAAATGGGACCGAATTCGAAGTACACCCTATCCACTGAAAAAAGAATTATCGGACGCCTCAGTACAAAGTTATGCGTGATCATACATGAAAAAATATGATGGAAAAACATAAAATATACGGTTCGAATAGAGAACCGCCTCCTTTTTGGTTTCGTCGGTTAAAAAACATAAATTACCGCACGGAAAAAGTATGGGTAACCGAAAAAATAAAAAAAGCAAAAACTTTAAAGCAATGGAACAAAAAATGGAAATAACCCTGAAAACTGGGAGCGCTATGAAAAACAGAAAAAGAAAGATTTTTACGCGGATATCATAAGGAAAAGTGAAAACAAACAGAAAACTGTTTGGAACATAGTAAACAAGAGAATAAACAAAAGTAATAACAAAAAAATATTAATCTGAATATAGAAGATGTAAACGTAACCCAACCGAAAGAAGTAGTAGTGTGCTCATTTCTCTCAAAACACATAAAATAAATTAGACGAATAATTTGGCAAAAATAAATCAACAGAATGTACTGTACCAACCAACAAGAAATATCGGACAGATCATTTATTTTCAAAATGTCAGTAGCCAAGAAATAATTACCATTATTTTCTAACTTAAAACAAAAAAAGTATAGGAGACGATAAAATAAGCTTTAATAGTTATTTATGTATCAAGGGCGTGAAATAGGCTTTTATGGACCGCAGCGTGTAAGTAATAGCCCGAGCGATAGCGAGGGCTATAAACACGCCTAGGTCCATAAAAGCAAATTACGCCCGAAATACATACAAAATTTTATGCACGACCGGTATATTTGATGTCATGTAGATAGATACCTATTTATATCTAGAACATGATAAAAATACATCAAGGCTGCCGTGAGGATGTATATTCATATCATATCGGAAACAGAATAAATCAAGAAGTGATGGAATGAATGTTACCATGGCAACTCAGTCAATTTTTCGAAATGAGATTATATAGGCTAGTAGCCATATTTGCTGTCAATTCTTGTGATCACAGATAATTTATTACTGATATTGAAATGGATTCAAGCGACGAAGAAAGTGTGAATTGTACTCCACCAGAAATAAGTAGAGCAGCTGAGGATGCGAAATTGAGTTTATTGCCAAGTAAATCCAAGAAAATATACGACAAGGTGTATGAAGAATTCGTGAGGTGGTGCAACGGGAAAAATGTAAAAAATAAGAAATACACTGTACTTCTTGCCTATTTTCTAGAAAAATCTAAATATTGTGAGCCCTCTACCATGTGGTCATATTATTCCATGCTGAAAGCTACTTTAAATGTACATGATAATATAGATATCAGTAGATACGCAAGATTGATAGCTTTTTTTAAAGGAAAATTTGATGGTTATAACCAAAGAAATCGAAGATTCTAAGCAGAGAAGAAATCGAGTTATTTTTGAGGGAAGCACCAGACGATTTGTATCTTATGATGAAAGTGAGTTCTAATTTCATGTTTTCTCAATGTTCAGTGTGTTAATCTGAGAATTTATTGTAGGTAGCACTGATTTTTCGTAGTAGAGCATGTCGCCGCGAAGAATTAGCAAATATCACAGTGGACGACATTCAAGATTTCAAGACATTCTTACTCATAACTATGCGAGAAACCAAAACGAATATAGATCGAGTATTTACTGTAATCGATAAAGAACAGAAATCGCCAAGTTATTTGGATATTTACAGAAAATATTCTTCCTTGCGAGATCAGAATGATCAAAAGCGTTTTTTTTGTATTATAAAAATGGCAAGTGTACGATACAGGTTATCGGAAAAAATACATTCGGTCAAATACCATTCAGAATAGCCACTTACCTAGGTATTTCTAATGCGAAAGTATATACTGGTCACTGCTTCAGACGTTTCTCAGCAACTATGTTAGCAGATGCAGGCGAGGATATAATCAACATTAAAAGACATGCTGTGTGGAAGTCGACGACTGTTGCGGAAGGTTATATTGAAAATGCAGTTGCAAATAAGATATATATATATATATATATTGTATTTAATGTATTGCTTATATATTGAATTTATGAATTTTATTTACGATATTGTTAACCTAGATTTGATAAAATATGACTGACGTTTACATCCATCACCTAGATGGCTGCTGTTGCAAGTTCAGATAAATTCACCTCCAAAATTGATGCCAAGACAACTACGAAAATAAAAAAGAATGTAAGAAGTATACTGAGTACAATAAATTGCAATCTGACTTGGCCACAGAAGCCTGGGAATGTGTGTATCAACAAAACGATGTAAATAGTATGGCAGATAACATAATTTATAAACTAAAATTCTACATTGAGAAAAATACAAGAACTATACAAACTACGAAAAAATACGAGTCCTTCAAAAAGGAATAGGTGACAAAATTTCTGCTCAATCGTATTGACGAAAAAACCAATCTTTATCTATTAACCAAAAAATATCCGAATAATATTGAGCTGAGAGAACACTGTAGGAACACTGAAGGTCTCAGTTTTTTGTTTATATTCTTGATATTAGATTGAAATACGCGCTGTTTAAGTTTTCCAGGTCTTTTCGATGGTTGACTGTGTCGTTTTTTATTATGTTAATAATTTCAGAGAAATTTCTTTTTAATAAAGACGTTTCATAACCTAATATTGTCGTGTTTACAAGATCAAATTGATGTTCGGTTGATATACAATGCTCAACTAATAAAGAGGGATTTCTTAACGTTACTTTCTTCCTAATGTCCCTCTCATGTTCCTTGAGAACAACATAACTGATGGGGTTATTTTCTCTTTTTTGGTTTCATGGAATATTAAACACTCGCTAATGATGAATGAATGTATTAAGTGGACTGTATAACTACAAAAGTAACTAAAGAAAAATTGTTTGACAAGAACTCGAAGTATTTTTTGGGTATGTCAATTATAATGACAAATCTCTCCCCGCCCTTCACACTTGTCATTGTTTGGACATCAGAGAGTCAGTTTGTTCACCATAGGCGGAACACTCATGGGTATAATAATAAAGACATTGAACAATAACTGTTTAGCCCTTTTGGATACTTAGTAATAAGAACACCCAAACGATAACCTTTTGATAAATTGGCAACATAAACCTACATCTTCAGAAAGAAAATAAATACCTCATCTCTGATTCATATCATCCTATGAAACAAAAATTGAATATCATACGTAATTTGACTGACAGAATGTTAAAAGTTTGCAGCCCTGTTTTCATTGAGGACAATTTGAAACAATTGAAATTTTATCTAATTAAAAACAATTATCCGACCACAATGATTAACATAATTCACAACAGTAGTTGACTAGAACTGTCAAGGAGAACAATCAATTAGAAAATAAAAAATATTTCAAGATACCATATGTAAAATTTCTCTCTGGAAAATTAGGAACTATTCTAGAAGATTCTACTTCAAATATGAAGGTTACTTTCAAAAATGAAAACACACTGAGAAAACACTTTTTCAGTAAGATAAAAAAAACTTCTTTGGAATGTAGATCAAATTTCATATAGAAAATCCCTTGCCTTGACTGCGAAAAAAATTATGTAGGTCAGACCAAAAGGCACTTAAAAAGACGCATCAAAGAACATGAGAGGGACATAAAAAAGAAATTAACGTTAAGAAACCCCACTTTATCAGTTGAGCATTGTATATCAATCGAATATCAATTTGATCTTGTAAACACGACAATATTAGTTTATGAAACGTCTTTATTCAAAAGAAATTCCTCTGAAATTATTAACATAATAAAAAACGACACAGTCAATCATCGAAAACTTAAACAGCGCGTATTTCAATCTAATATCAAGAATATAAACAAAAAACTGAGACCTTCAGTATAAAGAATGTTTATTGTTTTTATTTCCCTTGCTTTTTCAAACGTACAATCCTCACATCTGATCACTTTTAATATACATCAGATGGTCATTATTTTATTCAAATTTCAACGTGTTTCAGTGGTTGTGTTTGTTGTCTTTCTTCTATTATGGTTGAACACCGTTCATTTAACAAGGAAAACTCTTCTTATGTAAGTAAAATATTTTTTCGTAATAAATTATTTTTTCTCTTCCTCTCTTTCGTTTTATGTAGCACTATTCATTGTTAGTCACCCCAACCATGTTCAGTGGTTGTTTCTAGAAAAATAATAACAAGGTTATTTTATATAAATTAAAAAAACGGGGATGATATTGTTTTTTTTTTTAACACCCCTCTCATCTTACAGTGCCCTCATGATGTCAAAATAAATTGACGAAACGTTGGCTTCCAAGAAATATAGTTACACCTAAATCCCAAAATAACAACACTGCAGTCATCATTTGAAAGGTCGTAAGAAAAATTACAATTCAACTTGCAAGATTTGGTTACAGACAGATACACAGACAGACAGACACCAGGACACTGAATGAAGGCTTGTAAAAACACGTGCAATACCATTGTTATCAACTATCTTAATTAATGTAACATCATTCCAATATTATATATTTGTCGATGTAGAAAATCCTTCGTAAAATCACTTCCATTTTCTTACATTTTCGAATAGATTCAATACATATTCCCTTCTCTTTTCATCCTCTATTGGAGAACGCTATGGTCTTGAAATGTATTTCATAAATCAACGGAGAAAAAAGGTAAATATGAAGTTACTCTACACTCTGAATATAGGGAAAAAAATTATTACGTGTTTTTGCCTCCTGAACACGAATCGAAGAACATGCAGGACCATACGTTCCGAGTTACAGAACTTAAAATTAACTCATTTTCAAGCTTTTCGCAAAATCACTAATGCTCTTCTTTACAGCATAAACAATACACTTGAATCACTATTTTGGCAAACTTTGCACAAAATCAGCGTTTTATCGAAAAATCCTCCCTTACACAGTTCCAAATTAACAAATTTCACACGTTGACATATGAAATTGAGCAAGTTTGCCTTATTTTTCATGTTGGTAATGAATGAATCAGCGCCCACAACAATTGCACACATGAATGAAGGATTAACTATTGCTCACATTTGAATTCGAAGAGTTTGCGGTGATTCATTTATTACCAACATGAAAAATAAGGCAAAGTGTAAGAAGTAGGATTTTTTCGATAAAAACGACGATATTTTGTTCAAAGTTGTGCCGAAAATAAGTGATTTAGGGTTCATTGTTTATGCTGGTAAAAAGAAGGATGCATTTTGAGAGATTTTTGTGCGAAAAAACAGTGCTTGAAAATGAGTTTAATTTTTTTTCAAAAGTTCTGTAACTCAGGAACGGTATGAGACTGCCGCATGTTTCCCTATATTCAGAGTGCATGTGTAGAGTAATATTATATTTACCGAAAAAAAATCAAATTCATCCTACTGATTACTGAAATTCCCTAGAAAAAACTGAAAATTCTGATAGCGTTTGGTTCCTAATAATCGAAAGGCAAACAGAAACAATTTCATGGTCCTTTTTCGGCAGTATCAACTGAAAAGAAGACATCGAAACTTATCAACATTCTTTATAGTTCCCGAACCCATATTATCAATCTGTATTGCTCGATATCATGCACCATCATGGTCTATTCTCAGGGCCGATCCTAGCAGGTGTGCAGCGCGTGCACCGCACGCGGGCGGCCAAACTAAGGGGCGGCCGCAGGCCGCATTCAGTTATAACAATCAGCTATTTTTTGAAAGAAGAAAAATGAAACGTTAGTGCTCAGTTGTGTTGTGTGTTGGTCTATTGTCCATTAGTATCTTCTCCTACTCTCATCTAAACACATTCTTCATTTGAGAGCAAAATTCATGGCAGAGCCGGCAATGCAGCATAAAAAATTGAAATTTCTATAAAAAAAAAACAAGGGCCATTATTTTGACACGACTAAGTATGTTTGGTTCCTGTGTGCGGCGCGGCGGCTTATTTATGTATGTATAGTCTTTACGATGTCAGTTGGAACGGCCAAACAAATTTTAAAGGAGGTACCAGCGGCGAAACCTTTGAAAAAAACGTGCTGCTGTTCGCCGGGTGGCTTTTTTTCAAAGGTTTCGCCGCTGCGGCCTCCTTTGAATTTTTTTTCGCCGTGCCAACTTACTTGTAAAGACTATATATATCACAGTCGGGACGCGGCTCGCAGGTCAATGGTCAAAAGAAACTTTATTTCAGCGGTTTTCTTTATAGATAAGAAATGGATTGTTTAGACAAAGTTAAAGGGATGCCGCATCGGAATTTTTTTTGCTACTTCACCACTATATATAAACCATTTTTATTTCAAAATGTTAATTTAATTTTGAATCAACATACAATAAGACTGGTCATAAACACAATCAAGTGCAAGTGTAAGTTAATATTGGAAATTAGTGACAAGGTGTTGCTGTTGAGTATCGTTTAAATATTTAAATCGGAACTGTGGTAAGTACCAAAGCTCTTAACTAGATTTATGAACGAATGAAATGTTTTCTAATTAGATAAAAAAAGTGGGCATATTTTCAAACTAATTTTGTCGCGATGATTCGTTTTGAAAATAAGTACAGAATGTTTCAAAATTCGAAATTTATTTTAAATTTTCTCAAAATTCGTTAGCACAAAATATAATTTTCTTACAAAATTATAGGTTACCAACCGGGGGAGTTTATGAAAATTTTAATTTTTACCCAGATTTTGAAAGAGCGCTACGAATCATTATTTCTTTTAAATAATTTAACTTTTTCAACAGGAATGGGGATTTCTTATGAATAACCCATATTCTTACACTTTAAGTAAAAAAAAGTATTAACAATGGTAGGAACTTTTTAGAGGTCATTACGATGAATTTCAAAATTTCTGAAGAATTCCTATTTATTTTATCTGTATCTGTGAGCCATGATATACTTATCGTTCTTCTTACCTTTTACCTTTAGATGTCGTCCTCGTCCAAAAACAGAAAAATTCAAAGAGAGTCAGGTGCCTTCTATAGAAAAGAGAAGAATAGAAGAAATCTCAAAACAAGCGGGAGCATTGAAAAAGTATTTTGGAAAACCGGATAAAAGTGAGCCCGAACAAAAAGGTTTGAATTGGCAGAAAATTTAGCTGTTTATATTATAACAAAACTTTAGTGAACGGGGAGAAAATAAATCGCGCGTGGCTCTGCTATTCCATAAAACTAAATTGAATTTTTTTTTTGCATGTAAATTGTTTAGTAGAGATAGTTCAACACAACTTGTAAGTACTGGCTTTTCTGATTGGCGTCATTGTTCGGATTACCTCAATAAGCATGGAAATACTCTAAAACATGTTAACTCTATAAGATCGTGGTGCGAAATAAAGACGAGGATAGAAAAACATTGTACTATTGACGCGGAACAACAAAATGTTTACAATGGAGAGAAAAAGCGATGGCGCGCTATCATTGAAAGAATGATTGCTGTAGTACAATTTTTAGCCAGACAAAATTTAGCATTCAGAGGAACTAGTACGGAGTTGTATCATAGAGATAATGGTTATTTTTTAAAGGCAGTAGAGATGTTGGCCAAATTTGATCCAGTTATTTCAGAACACCTTAATAATATCAGTAAATACAAAGATAAAAAAACACGTATTCCACACTACTTAGGGCAGCATTTTCAAAATGAAGTAATTCATATTTTAGCCGAATCTATTCGTAATGAGATAACACGCATTGTCAAAAAAGCCAAATATTACAGTATAATTCTCGACTCTACGCCCGATATTAGTCATACAGAACAAATAACGTTTGTAATTAGATGTGTGAACACTACTGATGGTAAAAGTGAAGTAGATATTTTAGAATTTTTTCTAGGATTTTTTTCAGTAACTAATACCACTGGAGAAGGTCTGTGCAATTTTCTATTAGAGAAGCTATTACCTAGTCTGCAGCTCGAAATTAAAGATATACGTGGTCAGGGCTACGACAATGGATCGAACATGAAGGGGAAAAATATAGGGCTTCAGAAACGGATTCTCGATATCAATCCTAGAGCATTATACGTGCCGTGTGCGGCTCATACCTTAAACCTCGTCGTTAATGACGCTGCCAGCTCCAGTGGTGAAATTTCTGGATTTTTTGATATGTTACAAGAGGTATATGATTTTTTCTCTGAGTCCCCATATCGATGGGATTTATTAAAAAAATACGTGAAAAGTCTAACTTTGAAACCATTAAGTGAAACAAGGTGAGAAAGTCGTATCAATGCTATTAGACCTCTAAAGCAAGACCTCAAAAACATTATTACCGCATTAAATGCCTTAATTGAAGATTCCACCAGAGACGCGAAAACAAAAAATGGTGCAGAATCAATAATTAAAAATCTTGAATCATTCAAATTTTTGTGTTCAATTTTGATTTGGCATGATTTATTATCAAGAATTAATGTTCTGAGTAAAATGCTTCGAAATTCTAAATTAAACATCGCGGAATGCATTGAAGGCTCAGATAATTTAAAAAAAATATTTTGTTTCACAAAGATCAGACGATAATTTCAAAATATTTGTCGAATCAGCCACAACACTTGCTAGAGATTCAGGTATTGATCCCGAATTTCCAAGTTCGAGGCTCAGGAAAAAGGTCCGTTTATTTGATTACGAGGGCAGTGATGAACCCCTTTTGAATCCCTTCCAGCAATTCAAGACTTCTTTCTATTTTGCAATTCTTGATCACGCGATTTCTTCGGTAAATGAAAGATTTACATTATTATCTGAGTGCTTTTCAATATTCTGCTCTCTGTATGAGTTTCACAACATTTCTAGTGATGATCTCATGAAAGCCTGCATGGACTTAGATATTAAGTTACAGGTACAGGAGGAAGGAAGTATCGTGAAAGATATAGACGGAATAAAACTGTTTAATGAAATAACTTCATTCAAAGATATTTTTCCAGGTAAGAAACAGCCAATTGAGGTTTAGAAATCATAGTCAAAAATGATCTCATTTCCTGTTTTCCTAATTTTGCTCTAACAATAAGAATTTTTTTAACCTTACCTGTTTCTGTGGCTTCAGGAGAAAGAAGTTTCAGCAAATTAAAAATTATTAAAAATTACTTGAGAAATAATATGACACAAGAAAGGCTTTCAGATTTGGCCATCATCTCTATTGAATCCGAAATCTGTGAAAAAATAGATTTTACGGAAATTATTGATAAATTTGCCACTCAGAAGCCAGAAAGGTTATTTTATAATTAGGTAATTATAATGATTAGGTACCTAGTCTGTAGACTGTAGAACAACTGATTTATATACTTTTCGTTGGTATACGCACTGAGTATGTCCAAAATCGTTGTGTGTGAAATAGACGTTATACAGGTAGATGAGTTCAAGAGTTTATAACGTCAACGTTAAATATTAGTCAAAATAAGAAAAAAATCTCTGGAGGGGCGGCACATCTGGTATTTGCACGCGGGCGGCCAATACCCTAGGATCGGCCCTGTCTATTCTACTTCCTCACTACCCATAAACCCCCCAACTGAGTAACTTATGCACATAAATTCCAAACCGCACGCACGGTTGAGAATATAACTTATACGGTGATTCGAATACCGCAGTGTTCTCAACACATACTCAGTATACCTACGCACCCTATAATCCAGAGGTGATGGCTATGTAAATTGAGTCCTGTTCAAACAGAAGTGCAAAGTATGACTACGAACTTTCCTCACATTTGCAGGAACACCTTTATATACAGGGTTGTTAGAAAATATGTATGACGTATGGTCCACATTTTTTAATTCAATTCTATTTTTCATTTTCTTGTCTGATATGCCACGAACTATTTTCGAATAATATTCAATCACATACCCTATCCCCAATTGCATTTATACCTTCTACTATCTCCTCTTCTTATTTTGAAAGTGGAAGTGGAGCTGTGGCTAGTTTTACCAACAAATTGAAGTCTCGCTATGGGAAGTTGTCTTTCACCTCTTCTAGCTGATCTTCGTGAACTGCTTAGTACATACAATGTGACTGATAATAACATGGACATTTTCACTAGTATAGATATGTTGATAATCGTCATACATAACAAAAAAAAAATCCCTCAAGCAGTAATTACTTAAACTGCAACAGTTTATGAATGCAAAAACAATTCAATAGTGCAAAAACAAATAACAACCAGTGATAAAAAGTTCACACAAAAAGTGCTTTATCCTCACCTGTTCAATTCAAGATTCGTGGTGAATGTATAAATAGACCAGGAGCTGAAGGTGTAAAATTTGCACTGAATAATGAGCCCTGAAACTATCTTCAAAGCTAAAACATCATGGTCTACTTGTAAGACACGACCTTTCCGCCGATTTATTATATTTGCAAAAATGTCCTCAAGATCTTCCATAGGAGCTATGTGCAGCAAAATAAAATTAAATATAAACTCTTGAAAGACTTCCAAATTACCTGTAATGCAATACTTTGGATACTAGTGTAAACGACGAAAATATTGGAACAAACCATTAGTGATCCGACAGAAAACAGCGAAATGCAAAACAGCTATATAGAAAAACTCGAACAGGAACATAGAATATTATTTGAAGATGTCTACCAAAGAGAGGAAGACCTAAATGTACAAATTGAACACTACCAGGAATGCATCAGAGTTCACAAAGCCGAAATAACAGATATGCGCCCCAGAATTGATGAAAGGACGATCTTGTTAAAGAATCTAGTCGTTCATTGAAACATTTATTTTACCTAAAGAAAAGTAACCCTGCTTTAACTGAAACATATAATAACAACAACAAAATACACCTGAAATTAGTTAACGAAACAAAGAAGAACTTTTACCAAAACAAAATTTGTATGTCAGATAACGATCCGAAAATTTTGTGGAAAGTAGTATCTGAACTCACGAACAGAAGTAAAAACTCATGTGAGAACATCGTTATTCGAAAAAATGATGACGTTATCGAAGACCCTTCAGAGATCGTGAATGAATTAAATTATTTTTTCATCGAAGCACCACAGGCCTTAATAGGTGATATTCCGAGTGATAATTATTATCGCCCGAACATAAATAATGGAATAGATATAAATCCATACACAATGTTTTTAGAGCCATTTAGCGAATCAGAATTATTAAATTTAATTAATCGTGAAATAAGGACAAACAATCATCAGGAACTGACGAGATACCAGTGTTTCTACTGAAAAGAGTTTTGCACATTATTATAAAACCGATAACTTTTTTAGTGAACCTTTCATTTTCAAGTGGCAGTTTCCCTACATCCCTAAAGGTGAGAAAGGTAACTCCCCTGCGTAAGAACAAAAAATTATCAACTATTGAGAACACCTTTATATACAGGGTTGTTAGAAAATATGTATGACGTATGGTCCACATTTTTTAATTCAATTCTATTTTTCATTTTCTTGTCTGATATGCCACGAACTATTTTCGAATAATATTCAATCACATACCCTATCTCCAATTGCATTTATACCTTCTACTATCTCCTCTTCTTATTTTGAAAGTGGAAGTGGAGCTGTGGCTAGTTTTACCAACAAATTGAAGTCTCGCTATGGGAAGTTGTCTTTCACCTCTTCTAGCTGATCTTCGTGAATTGCTTAGCACATACAATGTGACTGATAATAACATGGACATTTTCACTAGTATAGATATGTTGATAATCGTCATACATAACAAAAAAAAATCCCTCAAGCAGTAATTACTTAAACTGCAACAGTTTATAAATGCAAAAACAATTCAATAGTGCAAAAACAAATAACAACCAGTGATAAAAAGTTCACACAAAAAGTTCTTTATCCTCACCTGTTTAATTCAAGATTCGTGGTGAATGTATAAATAGACCAGGAGCTGAAGTTGTAAAATTTGCACTGAATAATGAGCCCTAAAACTATCTTCAAAGCCAAAACATCATGGTCTACTTGTAAGACACGACCTTTCCGCCGATTTATTATATTTGCAAAAATGTTCTCAAGATCTTCCATAGGAGCTATGTGCAGCAAAATAAAATTAAATATAAACTCTTGAAAGACTTCCAAATTACCTGTGATGCAATACTTTGGATACTAGTGTAAACGACGAAAATATTGGAACAAACCATTAGTGATCCGACAGAAAACAGCGAAATGCAAAACAGCTATATAGAAAAACTCGAACATGAACATAAAATATTATTTGAAGATGTCTATCAAAGAGAGGAAGACCTAAATGTACAAATTGAACACTACCAGAAATGCATCAGAGTTCACAATGCAGAAATAACATATATGCGCCCCAGAATTGATGAAAGGACGATCTTGTTAAAGAATCTAGTCGTTCATTGAAACATTTATTTTACCTAAAGAAAAGTAACTCTGCTTTAACTGAAACATATAATAACAACAACAAAATACACCTGAAATTAGTTAACGAAACAAAGAAGAACTTTTACCAAAACAAAATTTGTATGTCAGATAACGATCCGAAAATTTTGTGGAAAGTAGTATCTGAACTCACGAACAGAAGTAAAAACTCATGTGAAAACATCGTTATTCGAAAAAATGATGACGTTATCGAAGACCCTTCAGAGATCGTGAATGAATTAAATTATTTTTTCATCGAAGCACCACAGGCCTTAATAGGTGATATTTCGAGTGATAATTATTATCGCCCGAACATAAATAATGGAATAGATATAAATCCATACACAATGTTTTTAGAGCCATTTAGCGAATCAGAATTATTAAATTTAATTAATCGTAAAATAAGGAGCAAACAATCATCAGGAACTGACGAGATACCAGTGTTTCTACTGAAAAGAGTTTTGCACATTATTATAAAACCGATAACTTTTTTAGTGAACCTTTCATTTTCAAGTGGCAGTTTCCCTACATCCCTAAAGGTGAGAAAGGTAACTCCCCTGCATAAGAACAAAACATTATCAACTATTGAAAATTTTAGACCAATCACTGTCCCTCAGAGCTTCTCGAAAGTCTTCCAGTATGCATTCCCAGAGCGCTTGAATGATTTTCTTGAAACACACAATATCTTGATACCCATGCAGCATGGCTTTCGCTCTGGAAAATCGACTCAAACTGCTCTACTAACTATTTATGGAATTCTGATAGAGTTCATTGAAGTGGGCGAGTGCCCAGCTGCTATTTTTTGCGATTTGAGCAGGGCTTTTGACTGCGTGAATCACCTGAAACTGCTGGATATGTTGGAATGTTATGGTCTAAGGGGAAATTCACATACCTGGATATCCTCGTTTCTCAGTAACAGAAACCAATACGTCTCATTGAGATTTGATCAAGGTGGTGTGGTTTCGTTTCCCACATCAGAAACGAAACTGTTCCGGACTGGTGTGCCTCAAGGATCTATATTGGGGCCGGTTCTGTTTCTCTTATACATAAACAATATTGGTAGGGAAATAGCATACTCATTATTTACTGCATATGCGGACGATATTAGTACATTGATCTCGGATAAGCAAACTGATATTTTAACACACAAATGTACAGATATCCTGAACTTAACCTCTGAATACTTCAACAGACAGGATCTATTTTTTAATGCTAAAAAAACTCAAGATATTCGTTTTCATAACTATCAGAATAAAACCGAAGCACTCCAACTGAAGGTTAATAATACTACCTTACAAAGCTCTCATAATGCAGTTGAATTCTTGGGTATGCAAATGGATGAATATCTGAACTGGATTCCACACTGTGAACAGCTGGTCTCTAAATTGTGCTTACTCCTATATCTCTCTAGGAATCTGAGAGTCGTTTTGAATAAAAAGCAACTCATCAGTGTATATTATGCTCAGGTTGAGTCTAGGCTGCGTTATGGTGTTTGCTTGTGGGGCAACTCAACAATGAGTAGAAACGTCTTCATTGAACAAAAGGCTATTTTACGTTTATATTTAACACCCCTAAACGAAGCTCCTGTAGAACCGTTTTTATAATAATAATAATAATAATAATAATAATAATAAAATATTTATTCACTCCAATATACATTTTTGTTTACATTGTCATTTCATATACAGTTATTGGTGGTAAATAAACAAAGAGTTCCATTTTAACCGTGAGGTTGTGCATGGATTGATTATGTTTTAATGATGTGGTACAAGTGCAATGTGGTTATGTTAGGTATTGTTTTTATTTAACTAGATTATATGATATGGAGTAGGACACATATATTTTGAAAGAAGAGAAAAAAGAAATGAAAAAAGAAATAAAAAAAAAAAATAATTATAATTGGGTGTGGAGTTTATTTGCATTTCATTATTGTGTGGAGGGTGTGTCTGTCAACTGATTCAATATAATCTTTGAATTTGCTTTTAATGAGTCGTAGAGAGTGTATTTCTTCTAAGTAATTTTTGAACTTTTTTGGGAGTGTATTATATATTTTTTTTGATTGGTACATTAGCGAGCGCTGGCCGATTGATTTGTTCATTCTGTTTGTAGGAATATTTTGTTTAGCTCGTGTTTCATATCTGTGCTCTATTTTTTTAATCAAGTGTTTATTTTTATATAAGTATATAATTGTATTGAATATGTATAATTGTCTAGGATCAAATATTTTAGTTTCATTAAATAGATCATTTGTAGAATAGGTATTTTTTTTTTAATATATAATTTTTATAATTTTTTTTTGTAGAATCTCTATTTTTTTTATGTACGTTGGTAGAGCTGCTCCCCAACTTAGAATGCCATACTGTATTCGAGACTCAACGAACGCATAATATAATGTTTTCAAATGTTTTACATTCAAGATCCCTTTCATATGTTTGAATTTATATAGTAATGGTCTCAGAGTTTTTGTAATATTGTCTATATGGAAGTTCCATCTCAAGTGAGAGTCAATTGTGATACCAAGATATTTGATATGGTTTTTTGATAGTATTTCGTTTTTTGTTTTTTCATTTTGTATTTCAAGTGTGTTGTATTTTGGGAGATTTGTCTTGTAGCAGGTGAAAGGTAAGAAAAACGTCTTTTCTACGTTGACTGTGAGTGTTCTATGGTTAAACCAGTTCAATATGTTACTTAAATCTACTTCTGTTTTATTTTTCAGGCTTTCCCATGAATCATCCGAGTGTCATCTGCAAAGTCATCTGCAAAGCTGATTATATTGCCGGTACTATGCGTTGTAAGTAAGTTGTTTATATACAGTGTGAAAAGTAATGGCCCGAGAACTGTACCCTGTGGTACGCCATATTTAATTGTTTTTTCATCGCTAAGTTCACTATTTATTCGGACAAACTGTATTCTATTTCTCAGATAATCTTTTATAAGGGAGAGAGAGGGTCCTCTTATTCCAGCCTCTTCCAAAACCTCCGCCAGTTGTACGTGACAAACTGTGTCAAAGGCCTTGGCTAAGTCTAGAAATACACACAGTGTGGGTTTACTATCGTCAACTGACTTATATATACCCTCAAGTAGGTGGTTTATAGCATCGTTAGTTGATAGTCCCTCTCTGAAACCAAATTGTTTGTCTGATATGATATTATATTTATTTAGAAAACACATCAATTTGTTTTTTATTGCTTTTTCTACAATTTTAGCTATTGTTGAAATTATGGATATGGGTCTGAAATTACTCATTTTATTTCTTTTACCTTTTTTAAATATAGGTATTACAACAGATTTCTTGAGTACGTTGGGAAATATTCCGGTTTCAAAAATTTTATTAATCAAAACAGTTAGAGGTTCTACTATTTCTTCCGCTATTTCTTTGAGTGTTTCAGCTTTTATTCCATCTATACCTGGCATCTTTTTTGATTTAAGTGATTTAATTATATTCAGTGTTTCATTTTATTGATATTAGCAAATATCTTGTGTTTTTTTGTCTTCAACAATTTCGTTTCCATCTAAAAAAAAGGAATTTACTGTTGGTGTTCTTTTGGGTGGTTGGGTCGTTGGTTTGTTTATTTTTGAAGCAAATAATTCGCCAACACTTATGAAATAGTCGTTGAAGGCATTTGCTTTTAGTTTGTCTTCAACAATTTCGTTTCCATCTTCAGTAACTATTTCATGAATTGTTTCCATTTTCTTAGGGGAATCTATTTGCTTTATAATATTCCACAGTTGTTTATTGTTATTTTTATTCGTATCTATCTGGATTGTGTAATAATTAGACTTTGCTTTTCTTATTAATCTATTTAAAAAGTTTCTGTATTTTGTGTAAGTATTTTTTTTTGCGATGTTTTCAGGGTCTTTCTTATGTTCAACTAGTAAGACGTTTTTTCTGTTTGTGGAATTTACTATACCATCAGTTATCCAATCTTTTCGTCTGATTTTATTTCTCGGGATTTTTTTTTCAGTGGTGTTCTTTTCAATAATCCAGGTTAATATGTCAATGAAATAGTCAGTTTTTTTTTCTGTATTTATATGATTTAGAACCTCGACCAATCGAATTTTTTTAAATCATTTTTGAGTGTATGGTAATTTATATATTTAATCGTTTTTTGTTCAATTTTAAGTCACGATCCGTTGTTATAGGTATGCTTGTTATAGTTGCCTTATGATCAGTAATATTTGCATTGAAAATAAGTGCTTGGCAGTTTTCTTTTGTTTTCGTTTCTCTACTTTTCAAAAATATATGGTCTATACAGGTAGATGAGGTATTTTGTACTCGAGTAAATTTATTTATAAGGGATAAAAAATTATGTTCGCTCATCAAGTCCAAATAATCCGACACACTTTCATTTTCATTTAATAGATCTAAATTCATATCTCCAATCACTATATGGTTTTCTAATATTTCATTCTCTGTTTGTTGCAGGTAGTTAGCAAGATTATTGATAAATAGATTTTCATCAGTCGAGGGAGGCCTATAGATACCAGTTAACATAGTTTCTTTTCTCTGTTCATATTTAATTTTCAATTGTATGACTTTAATTTCACCAATATTGATTATTTTCGATTTGTAATTTAGATTATTTTTTACATACATGATGACTCCATCGTTTCTATTTACATCACCATCATTGAATATAAGGGTGTATTTCGGTAACTGGTGGAAATTAAGGTCACTATAGTTGAACGTTTCTGTCAAAACTATACAATCATATTCAAAGGATAGTTGGCTTAATTGAATTTTTAGTTCGTCAAAGTTCTTTGAAATGCTCCTTATATTCTGATGAAATATTTTGAGTTTATTTTTTCCAGTTTCTGTACCAAGAATATTATTTATCTTTTCTATTGTATCTACCTCAGTTGTGAGAAAAGGGACGTATTTTATATCTCTAATGAACGGATCCATTTAGACAAATATAACATTTACTTACTTATACATAGGAAAAAAAAGGATCATTCGTTCCGTTTCAAAGAATTTGTTCTGGATCTTGTGATTTTATTAGGTACTACTGTTGGTTGCGGTTTCTTGTTTTCTCTAGGGGTTGGTTGGTGTGGACGAGTGGGCTTGTTTGGCGTCACAAGTACTTTCGTATTTGGGGTTTGTACAGGTGTTTCTTGATGCCGTGGGGGGTTTCCTAACTCCGATGATTATAAATCAGAATATTCTAACTCTGACAAGTCTATTCATATATGAACTTTCAGTTTATGTATTCACCAATAAAACCGACTTCAATCTGAACAGTGATATTCATGATAAGAACACTCGTCAGAAACGAATGATACATGTCAAAAGTGCCAAATACAAGATTACTCAAAATGCTCCTGAATGCATTGGACCTAAAATTTTCAATCACCTTCCAGTAATGATCAAGAGAGCTGAAACTGCAACGATTTTAAAAAAATGTCTGAAGTCGTTTTTGTTGATCAATTGTTTTTATACACTCGATGAGTTTTTATCTAGTCCTATGTGATCCACTCTACTGTGTTTGTGTAATATTGTTTATACCCGTACATCTGTCTGCTTGTTTTTCACTACTAGTTGTAAGTTAGATATAAGTACTGACTTTTCCCATACAAAACGAAATTTTTTGTCATTTTAAGGAAAATAAAGGATTTGATTTGATTTGAAAGGAAGGAAAAAACAGGCAGACATCATTTACAACCGAAAATAAGACATCTCAAACAAAATACGAAATTAAAAAAACTATCAACCACAACTATGAATTATGGAGAAGGAGCAGTAGAATTGGAAAAAGACATAACTGAGCTAAACGACTCAATGAGGAACATGCTAACATCCATAGAAACCCTCACACAGGAAAACAACCTGTACCAAAACAAAATTGATTCAGTAAAAAAACATAAACACTCTTTAAATGACACAAAAAACAAGAATAATGAGAAAACAATATCATATGCCTCTGAAGTGAAAATAAAAATCCTAATGTTGAGCAACTGTCGAGGCAGAAACCTCGGCATATACCTATAGAAGCTATTGGGAGACAGCTTTATAGTAAAATCTATAGTGAAACCAAATGCAGATGACAATGAACTAATATACAGTGCTAGTCAAAAGTCCCCTCCCCCCCTCGTATCTTTTGAACGGGTATACTTATAATAATGAAATATGGAGGGTGGAAATAAACGGATGTAGGCTTCTCAACTGGTCATAACAGGTGACGCAATAGTCATAAATGACGTCACAAGGCCACTGTGACCAATAATTTTAAATGGGACCCTATGGCAAGTGACAGATCGTTTGAAAGGTATTGAAAATACCTATTCAGTCATACCAATTTTGTTTGGGTTTCGGCTGATTTTGATTGATAAATTGAAGAAATACGAAAATTATAGTTTCGCATTTAATTAATAAAGATTCAAGAACCAGTTCTTATAATAAGTGTTCAAAATGTGCTCCATCTACTTCCTGGCAGTAATGCATCCTATTGCTAAACTCTTGTCGTACTCGTCCCAGTGTGTCAGCGGAAATTGCCCTACATTCTTCAACAATTCGTTGTTTCAGAATGGCAATACTGTCAGGTGCTGTAGCGTAAACCTTAGATTTCAAGTACCCCATAGAAAAAAAATCTAATGGTGTAAGGTCCGGTGACCGAGCTGGCCATTCGATCGAACCTCGTCGTCCAATCCATCTACCACGATATTCTTCATCTAGGTAACGTCTTACTGCACCGTAATAGTGTGCAGGAGCACCATCTTGTTGAAACTTTATTTCCAAGTTGTCGAATTCATCTGGATTATCTTCTAGAATTTCAAGAATTAACGCCTCAATATCATTTTGTAACATCTCCAGATACAATTCACCGGTTAAGTTAGCATTGAGAAAAAGAGGCCCAACTATGTGGTTTCCCAAAATACCTGCCCAAACATTTACTTTTTCTGGAAATTGAGTATGTTTTTCACGAAAGATGTGAGGATTTGTGTCACTCCAATACCTCACATTTTGAGTGTTAACATTTCCATTGAGAAAGAAAGTACTTTCGTCACTAAAACAAATTGTCTGTATGTAGCCTGGTTGTTGGTTCATTTTATTGGACATAGTTTCACAGAATTCTAGTCTTCAGTCGGGGTCATCATCTGAAAGTTGGTGCACCATTTTTAATTTGTATGGATGAAATTTGTTTTTAGCCAACACCCTATGTACTGTCCTTTGACTGACTTCACAGATAGACGCAACTTGGGCTGTGGAAGAAGTAGGGTTTACTACCATTTCTCCAATTATGTCAATTTTTGTCATCACTAATTGTTGGTCGACCAGATCGTTTGGCATCTTGAACACTACCTGATGCTTCAAACTTCCGAAGAAGCTCCTCAAATAAACCCTCGATATAGCGCAATCGGGGTACCTCTCATTAAACAGTCGTTCCGCTGCATGGAAATTGTTTCTACATTCACCAATTATTAAGATAGCTGCTACTTTGTCGGCTACAGTACGTACCATTTTGCCTATGTAAACACTTAAACGTCTCGTTAAACAATAGCTTAGGTAAATTTTCAAGGTATAAACACTTTTGACAAGTAGAGAATTCAAAAACGTCAACCTTTTTGACAATTAACCAGAGGCGTACTTTAAAATCTTTATTAATTAAATGCGAAACTATAATTTTCGTATTTCTTCAATTTATCAATCAAAATCAGCCGAAACCCAAACAAAATTGGTATGACTGAATAGGTATTTTAATACCTTTCAAACGAGCTGTCACTTGCCATAGGGTCCCATTTAAAATTATTGGTCACAGTGGCCTTGTGACGTCATTTATGACTATTGCGTCACCTGTTATGACCAGTTGAGAAGCCTACATCCGTTTATTTCCACCCTCCAAATTTCATTATTATAAGTATACCCGTTCAAAAGATACGAGGGGGGGAGGGGACTTTTGACTAGCACTGTATACAGTTCATCAAAATGCAGACCGTCTAAATTCAAATGACATGGTCATACTCTGGCCATATAAAAGTACATCGACCTGGTGGAAAAAATATTAATTCCTCTTGGAAATACTCGCCGTTTCATCATCACGGTGCCGTATCGCTGGGACTCTTTCACAAGAAAATAATAATATGATTCATGAAAATAATTTTGAGTTGTTCAAGACAGCCTATCAAGTAAACTTAGGAGACTGCATATTAGGATGTAACAATTTTTTGAGAAAGAGCAACTACATTAGAGGACAACTACCAGTCACTCTGCAACTACAGTTGATTATATATGTAGTAATATAGAGCAACAGTATCTTTCCTATTCAGTAGAGCATGCAGGCTTTTCAGATCATGAAGCTATCTATTGTAAACTCCAGCTGTATGTGAAATATTGGAGTCTGACAAGTTTAGATATGGAAGGATATTTAGTAAAAAAAAACTGTAGTGGGTTCTACTCAGCATGCTTGGAAAGAAACAAAGTGGCAGCACGTATTAAATTCCATTCCGAGCTTTCAACAATGAAATTCGCGATATATCTGACGATAACTTTCCAGTACAAAAAATCAGAACCAAACAAAAAAAAACACTGGCTTATCCGGAGCATCAAAAGATCCTCTAAAAATATGCGCGCTTTGCATCATATCAGAAAAAACTTCATTTATATACTCCAGATTTATTTAATTATAAGTTTGATCTTTATCGTTTTTTATGAATCGACTTAAATTATTATCTCTAATTATATGTATATATTTATATAACAAAATGGAAGGAATTTAATGGACATAGCCCCCAGAGAAAAGTGCTAACCGTAGACACGTGTTTCGGGCTCTCGGCCCTCATCAGTACGGTGGAGAAGTGCAAGGATGAACAACACTTGGTAGAAAACGACAAATCAACGGAGTCAACAAACAGAAGCCAGCTGCTCATTTGTGATTTCGGTCAGCAGACCCTGAATTCCAGGGCAACAACCAACGTCACCACGGAGGCAGTTATAGCTACCTGCGTGACATCCGAGTCCAGGAATATAAATATGAAAGAGAGTAATATCGAGGGGACTGTTAAAAACAAAATGGAAGGAATTTAATGGACATAGCCCTCAGAGAAAAGTGCTAACCGTAGACACGTGTTTCGGGCTCTCGGCCCTCATCAGTACGGTGGAGAAGTGCAAGGATGAACAACACTTGGTAGAAAACGACAAATCAACGGAGTCAACAGTTTTTAACAGTCCCCCCGATATTACTCCCTTTTATATTTATATATATATATATATATATATATATATATATATATATTGTTATGATGCGTTGATTGCGGTTCGTTTTTATTTTATTTTATATTTGTCTATTTACTTTCCACAACCAGACATCATAACAAAATATATACAATTTTTTTGTTTTATTTTTGGTTTGCTATGTTTTTATTCTCTTCAGAATCTTTAAACTAATTCCCTTTTGAATTAAATTCAATATATATTGACAAATGAATACCCATATAATTATTTAATATCTCCGGCTATGCATTTTACCTTCTTTCCTTCTCCTCAGCCAACTCAATCGGTACGCCTATAGAATCTCAGAAGTCGGTTCTACTGTGGAGCCCTCTAGTAGTTTCTTGATGTCAATTTCAGAAAACAATTCATTGTTGCTCAAACATTGAAAATAATGCAGAATTTCATCAAATTAATAATTTCCTTTATTCAGGAAAAGCTTACTACTACCTAGTCTGCGGTAAATAACCTAATCAGTGCTTCATAGCAAATATATACAGCAAATGTGGAATTATGGGATAATAAAGTGAAATTCAACCTAGTTTTTAGGTTATGTGTTCTTTATAGTAATTCGTGAAAAGTTCTATCAACATTTTTTTAAATTTTGTTTTTAATTGCATTGTGGTGACTTTTATGGTTTCATAAAATTCCTGGGACTTCTTGTAATGAGAATGTTCAGTGTTTCGGTTTTTCTCCGGTTCCTGGAAACTGCTGATCCTTTTGTCGGCTGTGACTTCGCCTCGTATTGGTAAATCTCCAATAAAATAGGTAAGACTAACTTTGCATCTGGGATCTTTTTATCTGCATTGTTCTTTATATCATTTCCCATGTTACATACTATTTACAAGACATGTAAAAATAATTTTTTTGACGTTTCTGCTTTTCATATTTTCAAAATTCCTGATTTTGCATCAAGATCTTTCCTGGTATCTCATTGGCTATTGTGTTCAGATCCAATTTCATATACAGGATGTTCAAACTTTTAATATTTTGTTATCGGCTTGTGCTCAAAAATACCTTCGTGAATTATGCCAATGGCTTGTAATGTTGAGAACATGTTCATTTCAAACATAGCTATCAATTAATATTATACGTGGTTTCAGAAAAACGGTAAAATAACATAGCACGGATTACTAAATACGAACATTTTTTTATAATTTTATTTTATTTTTTTATATATATATAATAATAATAATAATAAATGATTTTATTGGAGGTACAGCAGTTAGCTTATATCCTAACAAAAGGCAGGATTCAATGCCCGCACATGATTGCTCATGGCAGGAATTGCTCTTCCATCCAACCAGTGGAGTAACTTATCATAATAAATTCATAATAAATAATATTATAAAGTACATACAACTGAATATGGTAGACTATTCAAACGGCTCCGAGAAAAATGAAAGTCTAACCATAAGAATATAACAAAAGAAATACTATTCCTAAAAAAAAAATATCAAAATACAGTGATCAGTACATATAAACGGAGAAAAAGTGATGTGCCAATTCAAGTTTGCCATTATAATTATTATATTATACTAAGAAATTTGGAAAATTGTTATCAAATAAATATTGCTTCATATTTTTTTTGAATTTTTTTATTTGTAATAATTTGAAATCCCTGGGTAACCGGTTGTAAAGGCGAGCGATCTGAAATGAGAATGAGCCACGAAAAAAGGATATTTTGTGTTTAGGCGCAGCCAAATTATTTCGAAATCTCAAGTTGAGATTATGAATGTCAGTTCTGAAAGTCAGTTTCTTGAATAGATAAGGAGGTTTCCTAGTTGTTATTATTTTATGAAAAATCGCACTGGAGTGTAGTGTACGCCTAGCCTCCATGTTCAGCCAACCAAGATTCCTTAAATGTTGCGTAACATGTTCCCGCTTTCTTGTGCCTGTAATAAGTCTCACATATGAGTTCTGCAATTTTTGAAGTCTCATTTTGTCAGATTTCATCAGCCCTGGTCCATAAACCACGTCTGCATAGTTTGCATGTGACAACACTAAAGCATCACATAGTATCATTTTACTTTTTTTGTTCAAAATATTTCTGTTTGAATAGATCGTTCTTAGATTCATATAGTCCTGTTTTAAAATATGAGATACATGTGTAGTGAAGCGTAATGCATTATCAAGGTACAATCCCAAATTTTTTGTTGTATCTGCGATGGGTAGGGGGACTCCGTCAATACGTATATTCAATAAATTCTTGCAACGATTTCTTGCTGCTGTCCTCCCGAATAGCATAACGTATGATTTAGATTTATTCACAGTAAGGCGGTATTTATTTGATACGGTTATGAGAGTATTCAAAACATGATTCATTTGGTCAAGTGCCAAGTTGTAGGAAATTTCTTCGAAATTTAAATTCATCTGCGTGTCATCAGCATAACAATGCATTGAAGCGTAACGTAAGGACTTTGAGAATTGTGAAGTGTAGAGAACAAAAAGAAGAGGGCCCAAAATTGATCCCTGGGGTACACCATTCTTTATTTCTAGAGATTTAGATTTTTCATTATTTATGATAACGCTTTGAGATCGGTTGAAAAGGTAATTTTTGAGTAGAGATATTGCATTCATAGTGAACCCCAGGTAACTCAGAATTGATAAAAGAAGTTCGTGACTGATTCGATCAAAAGCCTTAGAATAGTCGAGCAATACTAGTAGACACAATTAATTGTTATCAATAGAGATGTGTATATCATCTATCACTTTCAGAAGAGCCGTGGTACAACTATGGTCAGATCTGAAGCCTGATTGGCAGGATGGTAATATGTCAAATTCATTCAAGTATATACGCATCTGAGCATTCAATATCTTTTCGAAAGCTTTCGAGATTGCACACAAAATGCTTATTGGGCGAAGGTGACTCATATTTTCTGCATTAG
The DNA here is from genome assembly GCA_018342105.1 of Gonioctena quinquepunctata. Taxonomy (NCBI): domain Eukaryota; kingdom Metazoa; phylum Arthropoda; class Insecta; order Coleoptera; family Chrysomelidae; genus Gonioctena; species Gonioctena quinquepunctata. The sequence goes on from JAFIRS010003419.1 coordinate 40,103, forward strand.
TAACTTTCGCTAATGGAAGAATATGGGAAAGTTTCCAACTTGCTGGATAAACATTTTTCTGTATGCAGAAATTAAATAGATGCGATATATGTGGCAATATCAGGGGACAGCAGTGTAGTAACATTTGAATACTTACCTTGTCATGTCCAACAGCGTTTGATTTTATACTTAGTATAGTCTTATATACTTCATGATCATTGGTTTCGTGTAAAGATAAATTATTATGATTATTTACTGTATTGCCAGAAAAGAAACGGATCGTTTCATCATCAGGTACAGAGTCATTATTTGATACACTTCCGAAAAAATTGTTGATTTCTTCAGCATTCATCAGGTGCCCTGGGATAGTATTTCGTGATTTTTTGTTGTGAACGTTCATATCAGCCAGTTCTTTCCATAATTGCCTGCTTCTTTTCAAACGATAATCTAGGTAAGCCCTTTTTTCAATATTTACGGTTCGGTTTGTAAGATTTCTTATTTCTTTATAATAATTCCAATGATTGGAGCCTTTGTTCTTTTAAATCTCGTAAGAGCTTTGTCTCTAAGTTTGAACATGAGCTTCAAATTATCCGTTATCCAAGGTGCTTTTTTCTTGGTAATTTTAACGGTTTTCATAGGCGAATGTTCATCAAAAAGTTTGAGAACCAAATTAGTGAACAGAACGACTTTATCATCAATATTATCTGGCTCATAAATTGTATCAAAATTGATGGCATGCAAATCTGCGAGAAATAATTCCTTGTTAAATTTCCTGAAATCTCTGAACGTGTATAAAAAATTATCGTTTAATGTTTCTATCAAACCTACTTTGCACGATACAAGAAAATGATCTGAAAAAGAGGAACAATCAAGCGTAGTACAGTCAGTTACACTCAGTGTTTCTGTACATATTATGAGATCTATTATTTTGCAGCTAGTTGAAGAATATCGAGTATGCTGATCAACAATTTGATTCAGGCCAAAAGAAGCAATTATTTCATTCAGCTGAACAAAATAGCTGTTTGTGGGATCTGCGTAGTCAATATTAAGATTTCCTGCGCAAATTATATTTTCGAATCTAGGACAGATGACAGATAAAGTATCTTCGAAAGATGATAAAAAGTTTGGCAGTGGTAGGTATATATATATATATATATATATATATATATATATATATATATATATATATATATATATATATATGTATATAATTTTAATCTGTTTGTGAATGTCGATATTTTGTGCTAACCTGGCGAGTAAGTGTAACCTGAAGGTTACGAACCAAAAACTTCACGAAAAACGTAAGAAAGTTTCACCTACCCCCTAACTTTTTAAGCAAGCACTAACGATGACCTTAGTAAAATAAGAGTTTTTTGTTTGCATCAATTATATTTTCATAGTCACTTATCTCTAGGTAGATGCCACAATTTCAACCAAACAGTGTTCGAACGGTCTCTGGCTATATGTAGGAACATTATTCCAATATTAACATTTCTCTCAGTGTATAACATGGTCTGCAGGGGAAATTTGAAACCACCGAATCCGCGGCTATATTTCTGGGTCTTGTCACCTGTTCCGGAATTAATGGGTTTGTCCCGCAGCTACGATTGAAAAGCAATTCAATTCGGCAATTCATTCAAGGAAGTGGCACATTATTCGCATCGGATCGAAAATGTGATCCCACAGGCTTGATTTTGATGGAAAAACAGATGGATTCATTGTTTGACGTTCACATCCAGCATTTTTACAAGCTTTTATTTAGCTTCACTTGTTATTCCGTTCGTTAGTTAGTTTGGGTTGAATCTTGCAAGTGAATTTTAACCGATTTCTAGTCGTCCGATTAATTCAAAATTTGGCAGGTGTTCATAATTCCAGTGACAATGCATTATGAAACAAGTTTTGTGATTATCGTCTGATTCGATTCAAAAGTTATGTGGGGGTTTTCAAAGTCGGAGATTATTAATTTTTTTGTCGAAATTCATAAATTTAAGATGGCGCCCCCAAGATGGAGGACGAGTTCTGTTATTATGGTCCGATTCGATTCAAAATTGGTATGCGGTAGTTTTTGCGACCGGAGATTTTGAATTTTTTGTCAAAATTTATAAATTCGAGATGGCGGCTCCAAGATGGAGAATGCTTTTTCTGATTATGGTCATATTTAATTTAAAATTGGTATGTAAGGGTTTTCAGGTTCGGAGATTATGAATTTTTTGTCGAAATCTATAAATTCAAGGTGGCGACTTCAGAATGGCGGACGAGTTTTGTGATTATGTGTCAGATTCTATTCAAAATTGGTGTGTGGAAGTTTTTGGGGTCGGGGATCATGATTTCTTTCAGCCCAGAACTTACAGGGGAGAGACCTTGTAATAACGATGCTCTATTAGAAATGAACAGATTAAGGCGAACTAACTAAAAAGCAAAAAATAAAATAACTAATAAAAAACCTTTTTAGAGACAAGCTTTCATTAAAGCGTATAATAGTTATTTATGTCATAAGGATCATAAAGACGATCATTATGGTACAAGTCGTGAATGTTATTAAGCGAGGCGTAGCCGAGTCCGATAACACGACGAGTGCCATAATGATTGTTTATGATTCATATTACCTACAAAATTTCATCTCATGGCATTTATGTTAATATATGTGTAGTTTCAAATATTGGTAGGTTAATGAGCTTTGCTTTGCCATTTTCTTGACAACGTCAGGTTGTAACGGCAATATTTATTTATCTGCTGTCGAACACAATTGTCACGTAGAATTCAATATAATTCAAATAATAATGAGTGATTCTGAAACTGGTAGTTTACCTTCTGATTTGGAAGAAATGACGCGAAATATCGTGGACTCCCTTTTGCCGGAAAAATCACGGAGTGCGTATATGAAATAGCGTAATTTCATTATGGTACTCAGTACCATAATGAGCTTCCTTATGTCATCAAAATTGAGTGACATAACGTTGTCATTATGACATGCCATCAGATAAACTCATTTTATACGTTTTACTACACGGCTTGATTATTAACTTGTCTTTAAAAAGGTTTTTTTATCAGTTATTTTATTTTTCAAAGATATCCTGGAAATATGATTATGTCCAGTGACATTCGTAGAAAGACATATATTTCCACGTACCCAACGGTTGGGAGTTACATTTCGAAACAAAAGCATTTCAAAAGTGAAATAAAAAACTTCAATATAAGTTTTCCAGCTATAAAAACAAGGTCATATCAGGATCTCAGCATTGAATCGTAAACTTTTTTCCAATTGCGTTTTATTTTGCCAATTATAAAGAGGTAGAATTGTTTGTTTGTGTATAAGGGGGTAATCTCTGGAACTACTGAACCGATTTTGAACTATCGCTGAGTAATATAGGCTATAACTCATTTTGATAAAGATAAGTTTTTACTTCGATATCTGAATATTTTAAAATTAAGTCGGAAGAAAAGGATCTGATTGGCTGCTGTAACTGTAAATATGTATTTTCCCAAGATTCGTTGAGAAATCTGGAACTTATTCAGCATAAAGTAACAGGTTTCAAATTTAGTCTCTTAGAAACTGAGAACCTGAAAGTTAAGAATCAGTGCTGGTGCTCAAGTATCCAGAGTTCTTCCAGTCTAGCGATGGTCCATGGTCCTCAGAGTTAGAATTTTCGGTAAGGAAAAACATTTGGGTGTTTCTATGACAAATCCTTTGTCGCATTTCTCGAATCCACGCCAGTTGTATAATAATTCTCTACAGTTGAATATAATGTTCGGCGATAATAAGTGAAGTTAAATTTCTGGAACCATGCTTTTTTTCTAGAGACATTTTTCCAATTAATTGATTGAGAGACCAGTGATACACGAACATATCATTTGTGAGACTGCGCTAGATTTCCAGCCTTCATGCCTGGTTAAAGGATGATCTAATATTTTTAAATCAGAAAATCTCAGGATTACCAAAAGAAACATAATGACACTGTTTCCAGTCTATTCACTGAAACGAAAATTCATGTTGAGATTGTGATAAAGTCAACATAGGACAGACAGGTAGAAATTTATCAGGACGCGTTACGTCCCATAAAAGGGATTGTAATCTCAGTTGGAACAGTTGAGCTCTTGCAAACTACAAAATGAAATTCAAACACTTGGGTAATTTGAACAACCCAACAATTTTGGATATATAAAATAATCATTCAGAAAAAAAACATCTTTATTATATTTATATTTGTATTCGTTATTGGCTACTCGTTATTATAATAATGATTGTTGTGATAAATTTTTTTCATTGATTTATTAATTATTAATTATTTATTAAATAATTTGTGAAAAATAACTACCTTTCAGAACAGTAATGAAACTCCGGCTATGTTGTTCTCACCCTTTTTCAACACTTTTTTACCTTATTCCAGCTCAGTCGGTACGCCTATGGAGTATGAGTCATCTCTATTCTGATGGCAGGATAAAGTAATGCCAACTTGGTGCGCTGCTTGTTGTCAAATGTGCTATTTTGTGGGAAGATTATGATTAGGTGCTCAATAGATAAACAAAGAATGCAGAAAAATCATCCGATAGTTGTTTTTATTGAAATAAATCCTTAAAATTGACCTACTCTGCGATATCTAACTCATCTAACTCAGAACAGTGATGTGAAATGGTAAAACTTACTTATGTATGATAAATTACATGGTGAATAAATGTTTCAATGTTATGGACAGTATGTGAGCATAGGAAAAACCATTAAATGTTCAAATGAATGGGCACAAGTGATCAAATAACCAATATAAGAGTCTGGACCTGATGTGTTGCACTGTATTTAGTTCTGCTTTTGAAATACCTGCTATTCTTCCTTTGTGGTGTTCTCCGGACTATTAGAAGTGTTCGTGCTCACTGGAAAAATACAGCTGCACTGCAGAAAGCCCCCTTTTTGTTCCTGGCAATGGCATGGACTGGGCTTTTGTTATCTTAACAAGGTTAGTGGTTTTTTCTTGTCTGTTTATTTTTCCATTCGTATCTGAATTCGTTGTATAACATTTGAGAATAGTTTTGCTTGTTTTTCTCTTGTGTTTTTATCATAATTTTTCTTCCAAATTAGTACCTGGTTTCGTTTTATATAAAATATAAAGACAACTGTATGAACAAACGATCCGATATTGCAAATTTAAGTGTGATTTATAACTATTTACTCGAATTTGACATGAGAAAGGGCACAACCGACCCTGTTGAATTTTCAAATCAACCGACATGAATTATAATGTTAGTGCGGATCAAAGAAGTGGTTTCCTCCCATTGGCTGACAATGTTATGTCCCCTCTCATTGTTCTGAACGCGACGTCAAATTTTCCGTATTATGTAGGTACCATGATTTTATATGTGTATTAGTTTCTATCCATGTAATTTGAATTTTTAACCGACGAAACCAAATAGGAGGAGGTTCTCTAGTCGACGCGTATATTTTTTTTTATGTATGACCACGCATAAATTTTTACTGAGACGTCCGATTCCGATAACGGTGTACTTCGAAGTTGGTCCCATTTGAATTTAAAAGATGAAATCCACCCCTAAGGGTAGCAAAATGAAGGATATTGATCACTCACCCTCTGAACTCTGGTCCGTTAACCGATTCTATCAGGCATAACTTTGTACTGGGTTCTTCGATTTGGATGTTTTTTTTTTATTAGATAGGGCATACCTCATAGTTGATCATATTTGGAATTCGAATAGGGGATATATACATCCGTCACAATCATTATATTCTATGAGAGGATGGAATGATATAGAAAGTAATGAAATAAAATAACCAGAACAACAAAAATAATTTTTATTACAACAAATAGTGAAATTACGTAATCATATTATTTAACTGGTAATAGTTGAAGTAAGGTGGGTAAGTAAATATTTTGGAAGTAATCAAAAAACAAGTACGGCCAATCAACGAAGATCTACTTCAAAAAAATTATCAGAATGCCACCGCGCAACTCGATGCCATCATTTTAGGCCTTACCTAATTCATTTTCTTGTTTGTCAGGCGTCGACTCAAAATTAGTTACTTACATTAGTTCAGGAGCTTAGCTATTGAGACTAAGAAGGTTTATTTTATTTTTTACTTTTCAGTTCCGTATTTCGTCGGTTTAATTTTTTGTTAAAAAGTTTTTTGTTGTTACAATTTGTGTCAGATTTTAGTAGCTATCTTGAATTAGTGAGTTGTTTTTCGAGATTATATACAAGTGGTCCTGTTTTTACAATTGTACCTTGTTTTCTTGACTCGAAAAAATTGAAAAAAATTATCTTTTATCTGTTCAAGCTTTCGATATTTATTATCTCTTCTCCGGTGACGCTGAATTAACAATAACATTGATGAGTACCGTGATAAATATAAGATTATTCGTTTTTATGAAATGTGAGGTTATAAAATAGCTAAACAATACAGAATAAAATCGAGAAAATTCTTCATTCTTGTACAGAAGATTATTGTGAAAAACATTGAATTTGGACTTTTATATACATTCAGATAAAACCCTGCTATGAAAAATTAATTAAAAAGATGTTCTACTCAACGGTAGATCATTAAGAATATAAACAGTCACTCTTTGATGTCGTTAAAATATCTCATTTCCACCAGTGGCCCTAATCGAACTCTAAAGCGATATTTTCTGATGACTGGCAGATATTGCCAATGGGGCCAACTGTTCCATAGATGGAAACACTTGGCCAAGTTCAACAGGATGATGCTTATAAATTTATTAATAATATAATTATTCAGAAATCTACTTGTCTGGGACTATTTGAACAAAAGTAAGAATGAAATATACAGAGTGGCCACTTTTTTAATGGGATTGTATTGGTAACTTTTAAACCATAAGAGTTAGAAGGTCGGTCAAATGGAGAAAAAGTTGCATTCATAGAAGCATTGTCAAGCAGTTCAAACAAATAGAGATTATCAGGGCCGGTTATTGAGATATCATAAGAAAAGTAAATTCTGTCATTTTGATTTTTCTTTTTTTCCCACTTTATTTCGAATATTATCAAAAAATGTCACAGGAGTTTTTTATTCGACAGTAAATTATCCTCAATTTGACCTAATCAGATTTCGTATCCAACGTTTCGTACGCTCTGGGCCACCCTCAACCTCATTTTTTTTCAATACGGACCTGCATATTTTATGACACTTTTCGAAATAACTTTTAACGCTGAATTCAACGATGAATCATACAATGTCATTCAAAGTTGATTTTCAGGTGATTTTGACCCTTATCCAAATTTCTTTGGGTCGGATCTGTATTACATTTAGGTACCTTTAGTTTAATTAACAACATGCAATACATTTCGATAAGAAAATCAACTTACTCATCTTCAACTGAATGGAACGTAACAGAATCAAAGCAAGAAACAAGTAATACTTATTTACAAATTTCAAGAGGTGAAAAACCTAATTCATAATAATTAAACGAAACTATCATTTAATGAAAGAAAAATCAAATGATTATTCGAAAGTAAATGATGAACATTAATGAAGTAAGTGTTCGAAATGTCCACCATTTTGTAAAATGCACTTTGCGGTTCTGGAACCCATACTTCTTATACATTTGCTTATTTCGTCTCCTTGAATACCTTCCAATACTTTCTCAATCTTCTCACGAAGAATCTCTATTGTCGGGTTCGTAGTATCATAAATTTTATATTTGAGATATCCCCACAAATAAAAATCCAGTGGATTCAAATCCGGAGATCTGGCAGGCCATGCTACTGGACCTCTTGTTCCAATCCATGAATCGGGAAAAGTTCGATTTAGATAGTCTGTGACTATTCTTGAGTTGTGTGGACCACATCCTTCTTGTTGGAACCATGGACTATTACGCCGGTACCGTATAGGAAGATCATCCAATATTTCTTCTATAATTTCTACATATTTTGATCCGGTTAGGTTGCCGTCAATAAAATAGGGTCCCAGTGATTTATTATTCAACAAACCGCACCATATGTTCAAAGAAAAACGATATTGATGTCTAACTTCATGAATTAAGTGAGGATTTTCTGTGGCATAAAAATGTTTGTTCCTTCGATTGAACATGTCGTGAATGTCGTTTCGTCTCCCCAAATGATATTGTGCGCAAAATTGTTGTTATTCCGCACCTTCCGTTGAACCCAATTACAGAATTGCAACCTTCTCTCAGGATCATTGCGATATAGTTTTTGCACGGCTTGGTATTTATAGTCATGGTATCCGTGTCTCTTGAGTATTTTATTAACAGCACTTTTTGATAAATTGCATTTACTGGCCATAGTTCTCGATCCTATTCCTGGATTCATTCGAATTTGGGCCAGAACATTGATGTCATTGATAGGCTCGTTTCGTCGTACATAAGGACCTCTCAGTTTGATGAATGAATTATGTGCAAGTAACGTTGTAGATAAACGTCGAAACATTTTAATATTTGGTGTTGTTCTTTCAGGATATAATTCACCATACCTTTGTTGTGCTTTGAACGAATTTCTATCTAGTTTTATGTACACTTCGTACATATCTCTCTTCTCTTCATTTGTGTATCTTACCATATCGAATAAGTTAAATTGAAATTACTCAGAAAAGTATTTAATGACAAGTTCTTGTGACACAATAATAAACGAAGTGACAAATAATATGACATTTCTTGTTATGTTCTTTTTTATCCACGGCCTACTACTTGAAAATAATACATTCAATAAACCTAGAGTTGTGTGTATGTAAGAAAAAACAAGTCTATCAACGATATCAATGTTCTGACCCAAATTCAATTGAACCCAGAAAAAAAATCGAGAACTGTGGCCAGTGAATGCAATTTATCAAAAACTGCTGTTAATAAAATAGTCAAGAGACGCGAATACAATGATTTTAAATTTGAATACCAAGCCTTGCAAAAATTATATTGTAATGATCTCAAAATGAAGTTCGATTATGTCATTTGTTTCAACGGAACAAATGACAAATCCAACAATAATGATTCCTCGCGAGAAGATTGAGAATGTATTGGAAGGTATTCAAGGAGACGAAATAAGCAAATGTATAAGAAGTATGGGTTACAGAACCGCAAAGTGCATTTTACAAAATAGTGGACATTTCGACACTTACTTCATTAAGTTCATCATTTACTTTCGAATAATCATTTGATTTTTCTTTCATTAAATGATAGTTTCGTTTAATTATTATGAATTAGGTTTTTCACCTCTTGAAATTTGTAAATAATTATTACTTGTTTCTTGCTTTGATTCTGTTACGTTCCATTCAGTTGAAGATGAGTAAGTTGATTTTCTTATCGAAATGTATTGCATGTTGTTAATTAAACTGAAGGTACCTAAATGTAATACAGATCCGACCCAAAGAAATTTGGATAAGGGTCAAAATCACCTGAAAATCAACTTTGAATGACATAGTATGATATATCGTTGAATTCAGCGTTGAAAGTTATTTCGAAAAGTGTCATAAAATATGCAGGTCCGTATTGAAAAAAAAGAGGTTGAGGGTGGCCCAGAGCGTACGAAACGTTGGATACGAAATATGATTATGTCAAATTGAGGATAATTCACTGTCGAATAAAAAACTCTCGTTACATTTTTTGATAATATTCGAAATAAAGTGGGAAAAAAAGAAAAATCAAAATGACAGAATTTACTTTTCTTATGATATCTCAATAACCGGCCCTGATAATCTCGATTTGTTTGAACTGCTTGACAATGCTTCTATGAATGCAACTTTTTCTCCATTTGACCGACCTTCTAACTCTTATGGTTTAAAAGTTACCAATCCAATCCCATTAAAAAAGTGGCCACTCTGTATATTATGCGTTTTGCTATATTTTACTGTATCAGGACTTTGGAAGTACCCTGTATATGCAAGATATCAGTGACCATGTTCCAAGTTCCTTTCTCATTCAAGCAAGGTATCGCTTCATGCTCGGATCGAGAGAAGCATAATTCCCCAAATTATATGTGAACTTCCCAGGCCAACTGAGAGCTCGAGAATAACTTCATTTCTGGTTGATAGGAATTGAATAAAATCGAGCGGGCGGCGGAAGTCTGCTAGCGCTTCCGAACTCTAATACAATCTCTCCGTGTGAAATTTTAGAATGATCCGGAGAGACAGGGATATTCCTATTGAACGATCAAGGGAACAATCCGAATAGCGCAAAATATTGACTCCAAATTGTAGCAACATTGGTTTTAATCTCCAATAAATGTGAAATATATTGAGAAAGTAATATGATTGAATTGAGATTGGAAATTCAACGAGCAACAAGAGATCATGTAGGTCCAAATACCAGGTGTCAACGAATATTTCAGACAAGTCATAACTTATAGAATATTTGGTGTATCAAAATGAGTTTTCGTATATTTTTCACTTTCCGGTCTCTTTCGGTTTCACCGGAAATGGCTCCGGTTTTGAATTTTTAAATGGAACACCCTGTATATTGTAACATTTTTGGATTTCTGAGACAATTCTGGATCAGAGTTTTGAAAAGTTTTTATCCTATTAATTTTTTTAGATCACTTTTAATATTGCAGTAGGACTAAACTAATCTGAGGACCTCAGGTGATTGCAGAAAATTATAATCGCAAAGTTCCAGTGATATTATGATAGATAGGAATAAGACAAGTTGGCAAAATTACATTTTCGTGTCTAACTATTATTTTTCAAATGGCGACCATTTTTTAACCGACGAAACCAAAAAGTAGGAGGTTCTCTATTCGATGCGTATATTTCTTTTAATGTATGATTATGCATAACTTTTCACAGAAGTAATTGATGAACCTACTAGAATCACTGCTACATCTGCAACACTTTTAGACTATGTAATAATTCCCGAAGGTACTAATTATAATAAAGGTATTATGCAACAAGTAATTTCAGATCATTCAATGGTATTTTGTGAGTTGAAAATGTCTAATGAACAGAGAGTTCCTAAACTTGTTACATACAGAAATTTCAAAAATTTTGATGATGATAATTTTCAACGTGATCTATTTGACACGTCATTTTTCAGGATATATGATCAGGAAACAGTAGATGGGAAGGTTTCTTACTTAGTCAATTGTCTAAATAATTTGCTTGATAGGCATGCTCCTATTGTTACCTCGAGGGTAACAAAACCTAAAGCACCGTGGATAACATTTCCTATAAAGAAAATAATGGATGAAAGAGACAAAGCTCTAAGAAAGTATAAAAGAACGAGAACTGAAGCAACTTTACAAACTTATAAAAATTTACGAAATTTTACATTTCAATCCATCAAAAGAGAGAAAAGGGCCTATTTTATCTATCAATTCAGTAACAGTAAACCAAAAGATATATGGCGAATTTTAAGAGCTAATAAATTTCTACCGGACAAATCACTTGATATACCAGAAAATCTGAGGGATCCAAATAAAGTTAATAGGTTTTTTATTGAATCAGTGCCGCAATCTGAACCATCGAAAGAATTAAAGTCTTTTTATAAATCAAATAAACTCAATAATTCCGATTTCAAATTTAGTGAAACTAATGATTTGCTTGTCTATGAAGCAATTTGTGACATTAAATCAAACGCTACCGGATGTGATGGATTAAGTATAAATTTCATCAAACTGTGTTGTCCATTTATTATCCCGTATATTACACATATTGTGAATTTTTGCATAACTGAAAATGTCATCCCGGAGGTATGGAAAAAAGCAGTTGTCAAAGTTCTACCTAAAAACAAGATCCAACTGAGTTCAAAGACTTACGTCCAATAAGTATTCTACCTGCGTTGTCAAAATCTTGGAAAAACTTCAGAATCTCAAATTAAGAATTATTTACATATACATTCACTATTACCTTCAATACAGTCAGGTTTTCGTAAAGGTTACAGTTGTACTACTGCTTTAATTCATGTTATTGATGATATTTTCAAAGCTACTGATTCGGTTATTCAACAGTGCTGGTTATGCTAGATTTTAGTCGCGCTTTGATACGAAAATTACGATTTAATGATTTGTATTTTGGAATATATGGGTTTCTCTAATGATGCTTGTTCTTTAATAGAGAACTACCTTAAACTTAGGCAACAGCAAGTTTTCATGAATGGTATTAGTTCAGATTATCTCGTATTAGGATCTGGTGTACCTCAAGGGTCGATCCTTGGGCCACTACTATTTTCTATATATGCTTCTCGTCTCTTAAAAAAAATTCAGGACTGCAAAGTTCATTTATATGCTGATGATACTCAGCTGTATTATAGCTTTAGGCAGGCTGATGTGGATAATGCTTGTGTCGTTATCAATAAAAATCTAGAGGAATTTATCAGTTATGCAACTGAACACTTCCTACTTATAAACACAACAAAATCTAAAATCATGCTGTTTGGCACTAAGCAAAACAGAAAACATTTATTGAATTTAGTAAATATTACTATTGGTAATGAAGAATTAGAGGTGGTAAGTGAAGCAAAAAATTTAGGAGTTATATTAGACTCTGAACTGAGATTTGAAAGGCATATAAATAGGTTGTTACAACGGGCGTATTGTAATATTAAAATGATATACGGCAATCGACACCTTTTTCCTATTCATGTTAAAAAATATCTCTGTGAAACACTTGTGCTATCATTATTCAATTACGCAGATGCTCTGTAGGGACCTAATCTAACGCACCTATATAAAAATAAGATTCAGAAAGTTCAAAACTCATGCTTACGTATGATTTTTGGTATAAGAAGACGACAACGAGTATCTCATAAATTGAAGGAGATTGGATGGTTACATATGGAGAATAGAAGAAAGGTTCATTTTATTACCTTATGCCATAAAATAATTATTGATAAGAAACCTTCCTATCTACACCGCAAAATTACGTATCGTTCAGATGTCCATAATGTAAATATTAGAAAAAGAGATTTACTCACTATACCTCACTTCACGACTGAGCTTTTCAGACGTTCGTTTACATACCAAATTTACTCTCAATACAATGCCATTCCATCCGAGTTTAAGATTTATAATATTTCAAAATTCAAAAGAAGCCTCAAAAAATATATATTGGACAATCAAATTTAGCATAAACGTAAAATATCTACCTGCTCATTTCTTACTTAAAAAAGTAAACTCGTAAGTTTGTTTCTCGCCTTGTATATCATCTATTATAGATTGTCTCGCTTTGTTGATCTTCTCTTATGTCATCAACTATAAAATGTTTAATGCTTATTTATATCTAATTTGTATCTAATATTGTACCTACTATGATACACTCATATTTTTATTTTCATTGAATTTTTCTTTTTTTTTTTTTTTTTATTCTATGTTTTATCAGCTACTAACTATGAATTACACAAGATTTGTTAGGGTTGAGTGGAAGAATATTTTTTGTTGTGCAGCAATGTACAACTGAAAATAAACTCCGCCTTTTATTTTCAAATGTATTTGAGTTTAAGGAAATTATTTGTTGTTGTGCTTTATTGAAAATAATAAAGACGTTTATTATTATTATTATTAAGAGTCCAATTCCGATGATTCTTCTTTCAGTGGATAGGGTGTACTTCGAAGTTGATCACATTCGAATTTGAACAAAAAAATCTATCCCTAAGGGTAGCAAAATGGAGGATATTGATCGTTCACCCTTTGAATTTGCGTCCGTCTATCAGGCATAACTTTGTAGTGGGTTTTCCGATTTGAATGATTCTTTCTTCATTAGATAGGATATACCTCATAGTTGATCATATTCCTATTTGGAATGGGTAAATCCACCCCTATGGGTAGAAAAATAGGGGATGATTTATTTTTCACCTGTGAACATTGGCACACATATGTAGTTGACATTGACAGATCCTCCTACATCCGTCAAAACAATTACATTTTATGAAATGATGGAATTATATACAAAGTGATGGAATCAACTAACCAGAACTTTCAAAAATAATTTATATTATATAACAATGAATAGTTAAAATAGATAATCATATTATTCAACAGTTGATAGTTGAAGTAAGCTAGGTAAGTGAGTATTTTGGAAGTAATCAAAAATGAAGTAGGTAGTAATTAGTAGATTTCAACCACAAAAAATTGAAAAATAAAAACTTTTTAACGAAAAATCAAACCGACGAATAAATCAACTGAAAAGCAGAAAATTAAATAAACCTTCTTAGTCTTAATGATAATTGAGCTCCTAAACTAATGTGAGTAACAAATTTTGAGTCGGCGCCAAACAAACTAGCAATTGAATTAGGTGAAGCGTAAAATGATGGCAGCGAGATGCACGGCTGCGTTTTGATGACTCCTTTCATAGATAATGATCTTCGATAAGTGTTTGTTTAGCGCCGACTCAAAATTAGTTACTCACATTAGTTTAGGAGCTCAATTATTATTGAGACTAAGGAGGTTTATTTAATTTTTAACTTTTCAGTTGATTTATTCGTCGGTTTAATTTTATGTTGAAAAGTTTTCATGGATCAAACGAAACAAATATTTCGAGTACAAACCATTTTGAAATTCCACCCTCCGCTTCAGCTTCCCCAAAAGATGCATGTCAAAAAGACACCAAATTTGATTCATTTCAATAACCTCATGTTATGGATAGAGATATGACACCTAGAAATATAAAAAAAACACAATGAAGCGAAACAGAAAGCGAAAGGACTTCAGAGAGTTACAAGAAGTCCAATGAATAGTTCAAACATTGAGAATAATCAAGAAGAAGACCAAACTTCTGTTTCATATGAATCTGATTCAATAACTGACGATATGGAGAGCGATGAATCGATTGAAGTCAGAATCAAAAAAAGAACCTCCGGAAAAAAGCGATATAGAAGAACGAAAAAAAATAACAACAAAAACGTTACTGAAGATGAGCAAACAAAAAAATACAAAATCAATTAAGACTGCTTCTAACGATGAAATGAGTTCAAATGGAGTTGAAAATGTACATTCTTCCAAATCTTGTACTGATTCACTTCCCCATACGAACATAGATTATTCTGAAGATTCATCCTTGACATCGAATGGTACAGACACAAAGTCTGAAAGTATGCCAACGAAGCGACTCTGGAAACGTCGCTATGAAAAATTAGACGATTCATATGAAAATGACATTTCTCTAGAAGATCCTTTTGCAGATTCTGGGGACGATGGAGAATATGTTCCTTCATCAGAATCCCATATATTCGATTCCTTGATAGACGATATGAACAGTGATGAATCATTAAAACTTAAAGGAAATACTCATGAAATAATCGTTAGCAGTGAGTTGAAAAAAAAGCAGTTGAAATTAAGAGAAAAGCTGATGAAATGAAAAAACTTGTTGAGGTTACTCAAAATGAGTCGAATATTAATAGTGAAACAATTCAGATCACAAGTTCTCAGAAACATGTTCTATCTGGAAAAAGAATTAGGAATAAACATTAGTGCTGTTACATTTGCAATAAAAATGTGGTTCATTTATCCAAACATCTGACTGTTGTCCTTTCGAATGACACATTAGTATCTAAAATTCTAGCTCTGTCGAAAAATTCTAGAGCCCGTCGGATATAGTTTGCAAAAAACAACTTTTTAACAAAGAATTAAACCGACGAAATACGGAACTGAAAAGTAAAAAATAAAATAAACCTTCTTAGTCTCAATAACTATGCTCCTAAACTAATGTAAGTAACTAATTTTGAGTCAGCGCCAAACAAACAAGCTAATGAATTAGGTAAGACGTAAAATGATGGCATCAAGTTGCGCGGTGACATTGTGATAATTTTTTTGAAGTAATTCAATGATCTTCGTTGATTGTTCGTTTGGCGCCGACTCAATATTAGTTACTTATATTAGTTTAGGAGCTCAGTTATCAAGACTGAGAAGGTTTATTTTATTTTTTACTTCTCAGTTCCGTATTTCGTCGGTTTAATTTTTTGTTATAAAGTTTTTTTGACAAGCATTTTCCGAAAAAAGGATTTTTCGACGAATCTAACGACACTAATTTATTTGCGATTGGATTAAAAATAAGAACATAAATGAAATTTTATCGAGTAGAAAATTATTCGTTGAATATGATGGAGTCAAGTCATTTACTTTCACAGCAACTTCTGGAGGCCACAGGGCTCTAACTTGGGACCCTTACTATTTTTGCTCTTTATTAAAGACATTTGCGACCAGATACAATGTAATAAACTGTTGTTTGCAGACGACATGAAAATCTTCCGAGAAATTGAATCGATTGAAGATTGTGAATTGCTACAACCAGATCTTGTATCACTTAACGATTGGTGTACTGAAAATAAACTTGCCTTAAACACTAATAAATGTAAAAGTATGACCTTCACACGAAAACCAACCCCAATTTTATTCACCTACCACTTAAATACCTCATATTTATCGCGAGTTACCCAATTCAAAGATTTAGGAATACTTTTCGATCAGAAATTGAGTTTTTCCAACCATATAGAGAATATCATAAACAAGGCCATGAAATCATTAGGATTATTGATACGTTCTTGCAGGGAATTCAGTTCATTTGATGCCTTGCGCTATGTCTATGTGTCGTTAGTAACGAGTAAAATGAATTATTGCAGTGTGGTGTGGAATCCTTGCCATTCAAAATATATTGATGCTATTGAAAATGTACAAAGGAAGTTTCTTAAATTTGCCTTCTATAAAAAACATGGCACTTATCCTCAGAGGCACTTTGACTATAACCTATTATTGCTTGAATTCAATTTAGTTTCACTTAAAAAACAGCGTGAGATGATCGACCTGACTTTTATATATAAAATTATACATAATCATATTGATTCGTCCTCCTTACTATCACTGATTGATTTTAACGTACCTAGATTTGTATCGAGATCTAATTTAACGTTTCATATAGCTGTAACCAACACTCAACATCATTTTCATTGTCCCCTCACAACCATGTGCCGTAGTTATAACAGATTACAATGTATCGATATCTTCTTTCTCTCTTTAAAAATCAAATTGTTAGTATTTTACAGAATTAGCTATGTAATGTTAGGGTCACTTTATTCCTATCTACTTGTTTGCATAATATTTAGCAATTACTACAAATTATTAATAGTGTAATAATCATAAACACCTGTAAATGGGCATGAGCCTGCTGGATGTATTAAATAAATAAATAAATAAATTACTAAGAAAAATACTGGATAATAATTTATTTACTTTTGTAATTCGTGCCATGGATAGCCATGATGCATAATATTTTGCAGTTATTTTTATCGAGTCTTCTTTGGAAAACAAAACACTCACTTAGGTAGTGACAGTGAAATAAGCTTTATGAGCAGACAGTAAAAGTTTCTTAATTTTCTTAAAATTTCAGTTTGATTTTTCTTCAAAATAATGTATACTCAAAGTGAGAAGTGGATATGTTATTAATATTTGGACATCCGATGGATAAACGTTCAAAGTCCTACAAGGTACCTACTTTGCAAATATTTCTCGCGAAATGGATCATTATTAAACAACTTGTTTATTTTTTTATGGAAATGCGACCAACACTCACCTATTGAAACGGTTTTTGTAGTCAGCTGTCTTAAGGAATGAGACATTTTTCATGTTTAATGAAATTATGGCTGGCTTTCAAGAATGTGACAGATTTCTGTCTCTTATTGCAGATATTTCTAACCTGGGATTCAGGATGACATTCATTGGTAATGTTTTAGTTGCACTAGTTGTGTTGAGATGGCGTGAGCTCCGTTCTGCTAATTCGATTCCAGCAAATGCTTTGAAATTGGAGTGATATTGATGATTGTGGTTAGGTAAGGCCATAGAGAAACTAAAAATAAAGAGAGTTGTCAAACCTGCAGTAAAAGTTGACACCACGTTTAGGCAGTGGCAACATATCTCGCAACTGGCCGAACTGAGTAAGTACAGTTGGTAAAACACATTTATCTTCAGTTACCGATTGAGATAAGGCGGGTTTTTCGAATGTGTTACTTTTATATGACTGATGTGGTATATATTTTATAAGTGATCGATTTGCTATTCCTGTATTTCATATGGATGGTTGTATCATGGCAAATCGATCACCAATAAAATATATACAGTAATCGATTCGTAGAATCTGTTAGTTCGTTCGTGGTTAAAATGAAGTTTCAAAATAAATCTTTGTTTCATGATATCTAGAACGGAATTAAAGTTCATATAAAACAAGAATAATAAGTTGATCACTATAAAAAACACATTTCATTGTATCTAGGACAAAGTACAACTACAGACAAAACAATAATAAAACTCTGAAAAAAAAAACAAAATTAAAAATATTCTTCAGTATTATCATCAGATCAACCAAAATAAAAATAAATTACATTTACAACAAACCTTCAATAATTTTGTTCATTCATTCGCACAAAGGAGAAGGAGTAGGTATAACAAATACACCAGTTTGATGATAATCTTCGTACTTCCTCAAATGGTGATAGGAAATGGAAACTGATGGATGGAAATAAGTATCAGTTTGTAAAATGCATCTTATATTTTTCTTTGTATTTCAGGAATATCAGCGTCAACTGGAATAACAAAGCATTCTATTTTCGATGTTGGGTACTTAATTCAAGTCCATAATAATTCAAGTCCATAGTATAATTTCTGTCATTAATTTTTCGATGAATTATTCTGAAATTATTGCGTGGTTTGTCATAATAAAAAATACATGTGTAAACAATAAACTTCTATTTTCTGACAAATGTCGAAATTGGAAGATGATCATGTCATCAGTCGTCTGTCGATTGCGGGCAGCGCCTCCATGCGCGACTGGCCGTACCAAAAACTTGGTGGTCGAGATCGCCAATGTTTCAAACAGTCTATTTATTTTTGATTTGTCTATGGGTAACGCAGACATTAATCATTGTGTGCTTGACCCACCCTGTACTGATGGGAGGCAAATACCTCGAAGCCGGTCTACAGGTGCTCAGCCTGTGTGAAGTGGTTAATATTGATCCATTTCGTAATAAACATTTGCAAAGTACCTTGTAGGACTTTGCACGTTTATCAATCGTATGTCATTCAACGTCCGTCGAGGCATTAGCCAGGGAAATATTTGTTTTTTTTTATGGATATGCGACCAACATACACCTATTGTATAAGTTTTTGAAGTCAGCTGTGTTGAATAATAAGACATTTTTCATTTTTTATGAAATTTTGACTGGCTATCAAGAATGTTACAGATTTCTGTCTCTCATTGCATTTATTTATTGACAAAAACAACTGAAAACGCATAGTAAGAGATGAAGTTCTCATTAAATCAATTTCAAAATTAAATAGTATTCTTATCAAACACAAACAATATATTAGTACATCTCTCTCTCTCTCTCTCTCTATATATATATATATATATATATATATATTATAATTGCATTGTATTTTATTTGTTATGTATGATTATTATGATTTTTTTATTTATTTTTTTATTTTTTTCATGTGCTTTTCAAATACTCATCACAACACTAAACTCCGGCTATGATATTCTTACCCTTTTTCAATATACCATTTACCTTTCTTCATTTACCTTTTCCCAGCTCAGTCGGTACGCCTATGGAGACATGATCATCTCTAACTCAGGAGGATTGCAGTTGCGCCATTCAGTTGAAATCAATATACTGTTTTTTGGAAATATAGCTTGTAATATGATCGAAAGATGAATAATGAGTCCAGGAAATAATCAAATGATTGTTCTTCCATTCAATAGAATCCTTAAATTGCCTATGCCTCATTTGTATATAATATTCAGCGAATGAATTAGAAAATATCAAATAAATTGCTCCTGCGCAATCAATGAACTTGCAAATAAATGTTTGTACGTTATACTGAGATTATGAGAATCAATAAGAAAATAAATAATAGTTTGAAAAAACTAAAAAACACGCTTTTATAGAAAACCAGACTAAAAGATTCGAAAATAAGAAAAAAATGTATTTTATTTAAAAAAAAGGTTGGAGTGCATGGTATCGCCTCGGTGTGTAATGTACTATATAATTATTGATACCATGCACCCCACGCTTTTTTTTAAATAAAAACCATTTTTTCTTATTTTTTATTTTTTTAGTCTGGTTTTCTATAAAAGCGTGTTTTTCAGTTTTTTCAAACTATTATTTATTTTCAACTTTTTAGTGTGGTTTATTTATAAAAACTATTATTTTTATTATTTTTTTGCAAATAAAAAAATGGAATAATCTTATCAAATAAGGTAATCATAATCTTCGACCCCAAAAACCCCCACATACCAATTTTGAATAGAATCAGACCATAATCACAAACTCGGCCGCCATTTTAAAACCGCCATCTTGAATTCTTCAATTTTTACAAAAAATCATAATATTCGACCCCAAAAACCCCCAAATACCAATTTTGAATAGAATCAGACCATAATCCAAAACTCGGCCGCCATTTTGAAGCCGCCATCTTGAATTTTCCAATTTTTACAAAATAATCATAATATTCGACCCCAAAAACCCCCACATACCAATTTTGAATAGAATCAGACCATAATCACAAAACTCGGCCACCATTTCAAAGCCGCCATTTCGAATTTTCCAATTTTTACAAAAATCATAATACGACCCCAAAACCCCAATACCAATTTTAAGCAAATCGACCATAATCACAAAACTCGGCCACCATTTCGAAGCCGCCATACTGTTTTTTTTTCACACAAAAATTTCCTAATGCATTGTCACCGGAATTATAAACTCCTATACCAATTTTGAAGCAAAACGAACAATAATCACAAAACTCGTACGCCATATTGGAGCCGCCATACTGTTTTTTTTTCACACAAAAATTTCCTAATGCATTGTCACCGGAATTATAAACTCCTGCCAAATTTCAAATCATTCGGACGTCTGGAAGTGGGTCAAAATCGCGCCCAAAGGAGTCGGTTACAAACAAACAAACAAACAAACAAAGAAACAAACAAACAAACAAACAAACAAACAGACAAACAAACAAACAAACAAACAAACCAACAAACATACAAGTGAAGCTAATATAAAGCGTGTAGAAAAGTTCAACATGGTGAATAGGTGTTATTAAATGAACCGTAAAAAGTGCCTGATCCGAATACTCTCACTTTATTTAGTTTTGTTGAAAAAGGTACCTGATGTTCGTTCCGCTGATGCACTCTCGCGAATCCTGGCTGTGTTGTGTGGCTATTGGAACTGGATGTTTCGCTTACGTTGGGCCCCCTTGCTGTTGGTTGCGTCATGCATTGGAAATCTCATGTGATTTGGAGGTAAGTGGTTTTCTTTGACGATTCCAAGCCTGGTGGTTTTTTGATTTGGTTTGACTTGTCTGATAGCAGATTTACTTATGTTGTTATTGTATTTCCGTTGACTTTTGGTGATCATATTTTCATCACGGCTTCTCCAAAATTTTTTTTTTTTCGCTCTTTATTTTTCTTCTTCCACAACCATCCTTTTTGTTTTCAGGCCTAATTTTATTTTTTTTTAATTTTCTATTCTAAACTATGATACTTATTTTATATACAGCTTATATTTCTGTACATAATATTATTAATACAGAGTTGTTAAAAATTCTTACCTAACAATTTTCTGTTCTCAAACATCATATTTCTGTGATTTTCTATGAAAACTAGCTTGACATGTCCCTGTCATGTTTTCTTGTAATTCAAGATTAGCATACAGGTTGTTCTAGCTTGTAGATTATTTTTGGCAATTTGAATTCATAGATTTTATTGATGAGTTTTGATTTCTATACTTTTACATGTTGTGCAAATGAAATAGATTGTTGGAAACATACTGATGATGATAGAAAAGCTCCACTGCTAAACTCTTGGATCATCTGCGTTGACTATAAGATGGCCAAAGGTTTTCTAAGTACAAAGAAAAATTGCTTAAACAATCATAGCAGGTATCCATATGTGATGTATAAATATCATTATATCAAATTTCTGATTTGTTGAAAATATAAACAGGATGTTCATAAAATCAGATGTGGAACCATCTGCGACTGAAAGATAAACCTTAGTCACTATCTTCCATCGTCAAGATAACTTTTTCCATCTTTGCAAAGTGAGATTGCTTCTTGAAAATGTGTTTCCCATTTCTTCCGGTCTTCCTGATGATCGTGGAAGCGTGAAATAGATTTTCGTCGACAAAAATGTATTGAAGACCTAGTGAATGCGATGTTTCTCCTGCGTCAATGTTATGAATGATTTCTGGTGAGTACTCTCTTTTGGAAAACATTCTTCTTTGCCTCATTCATCTTTATGAGTTCTTAATTAAGACTGGAATAGAAAATCGTATAACTATCTGAATGAAAATGCAAATTTTCAATTTCAGATTTTTTCTTTTGGTATGACTGAATAGGTATTTTCAATACCTTTCAAACGAGCTGTCACTTGCCATAGGGTCCCATTTGAAATTATTAGTCACAGTGGCCTTGTGACGTCATTTATGACTATTGCGTCACCTGTTATGACCAGTTGAGAAGCCTACATCCGTTTATTTCCACCCTCCAAATTTCATTATTATAAGTATACCCGTTCAAAAGATACGAGGGGGGGAGGGGACTTTTGACTAGCACTGTATGTATGGATTCAAAACTTATAAAGGCCTTCATCTGCATTTGGGAATGAAAGCTATGAGTAAAAACCAAATAAGAAATAATATCCATATTTGTTACAGGAGGAGCACCAACAATTGAACAATTCAGTTCAGAAATATTCAGTGTGGAAGGATCTAAATCACTGATCAATCTCAACTTCATTTCATAACTGTTACAAATAAATTGATAAAAATGTAAACGGAAGATGGGGATGCATTTTCAAGCATATCGTGCACCGTGCCTCTGCTTTTCAACAATAGTGTCTTCAGGAAATCACTCTCTGGCTGAATATAATTGATTAACAACACGAAAGCTCCGAAAATAACCAAAAATACACTTTTACTAGCCAAAAGAGCACACTGACAATTATGTTCTCATGGCGATCATCAGTTTGTGTGCCAACAACCGCCATATTGGTTGTCACGTGGTATGGAGTGCCTAGAAATATCACAATTTTGTGGTTATATTATCATAATGGGAATGTTCAACAAATGAAATAAGCTTGTCACACTCCAACATTTTTTCACGTGAAATAATGACTACTAGAACGAGATGGAGTACAAAATCGCGTCTTTGATAGAAAACGTGTTTATTTCTTGGCGCACGCGCATTCACATTTATCGCCCGATTTTTCAAATCGATGTTCAATTGTTCTGGCTTCACATAGGCTATCTTTATTATCAATATTTGAAGTTAATAAATATATGGTCACATTGACTTCCGAACACCCGGTATATACACCTATATTTCACATTTCTCGGGTGAAAAATATTCTCGTCACAAGCTGTATCTCGTAAAGTTGGAAATAAAGTCTCACTCTTCCCTTTGTTAATTCCACTCCAGCCGCCGGAATTCAATTAAAAAAGCGACAAACAAGATGACTGAACCCTCCTCGAAACAAAGAGACCTCAGGTGAATGTCTTGATCCTTAATTATACAATAAAAGGTGGCCGAACAAACCTTCTTCGATTTTCTGTCTGCCACCATGCCGTTAATTTTTCGGAAAAATATTTCCTTTGTTGGCTCTTCCAACATAATTTGATATCGACTTTCCCAGGGGATCTTAGCGAGCTTTCATTTCTCGTGCCTTGTTTATGTTTTGTAGCAAAACGCATATTGAGTATTCAAAAAATTTTTTGGAACGAAGTTCCTTTACGCGGCTCGCGGTAGGGGTTGACTGGTAGAAATCGTCACGTAAGAAGAAAGCGTTATGCAGCCTCCATGCTACTTTCTCTCTCTCCTTCTATTTTGGCCCAGCTTGGTTGGTTGGTTGAAAGCTGACGAGCCAGAGACAGGGTTGGCACTTAGCTTCCCTTGACACTGCGACCAGCTGGGGTCTATTGTATCACTCTGTTGTCAGTGGTTCCTCATTCAAACAGGTTTGTGCCTTTAATTAGGTTTAGAAGCCTGTTGATAAGGTTCTTCGGATTCATGCCTGTTTCCGGGCTGATCTCTCCAAAGGTTCTGTGTCGCCTACTACTTAGGGCGTCACAGTCGAAGATAATATGAGAGGCTGTTTCCTCCTCTTCATCACATAGCCTACACTCCACGGTTTTCCTGCGTACTCCCATGGTGTGTAAGTGTTTTCTTAGGCCGCAGTGTCCAGTCAACAGACCTATTATTATACGAGCCTTCGTTCTGTTCAGGTTCAGAAGGTCAGCCGTCAGGGTCCGGTTTGGATGCCCCACCATGACTTTGCTGTGTATTTGCCCGACAGTTTGATCCCAATATTGCTGCATCGGTTTTTGCTAATCCCATGTGCAGGTTCTGGCCCTGTGAATAGCGTTTCAGATGCTTGTCTAGCTAGCTGGTCCGCTTTGACATTGTTTTCAATGCCTCTATGACCTGGCACCCACATCAAGGTGACCTTGTTGTGTTTTGCCAGCTCGATGAGGTTCTGGAGGCAGTCCCAGACCAGTTTGGACTTTATCTGTATAGAGCTGAGTGCTTTGATAGCACTTTGACAGTCAGATAGAATGTAGATGTGTTTTTTTCTCTAACCACTTTCTAAATTCTTCTGAATGCATACCATGATAGCATGTGTTTCAGCTTGGAATATCGTGGAGCATTTGCCAAGTGGTATTATGTAATCCCTTCTTGGCCTTACCCCATGTATTCCTGCTCCCGTTCCTTCAACTGTCTTTGAACCGTCTGTATACCAGACTATGTCCGCAGTTGATTGTGATTCTATACTCGGGGCCCATCCAGATCCATCAATTCGTGTTTCGAAGGGTTTTTCGAATGAGTATAGGGGTTGCATGTAGTCTGAAGTCATTTCGAGTTCTTCGATGTTGATTACATGAGTGATTCTGGTATGTCCAGTTGTTCGGATTCTCCAGTTTTTTATTTGTTTCAGTGTGTATGCACTCATCCTGACCTCTCCAATGACATGTAAGTCAAGGGGTTCGAGGTTTAGGATGATTTCCATTGCAGCACCACCATGTGTTCAGGTCCCCTCTCCGGTAACATGGTAGCGTGATTAATAGTTTCGGCAAACTCTTACTCGAACGGTAACTCGTCACACGAGTAGTATCATAATTCCAGATTTACCAACAAGAGTTGGTTCTACCCTCTTTCAGTTATACTCTCCCCGGGATTGACCAGGTACCTACCTTTCTGCTTAGCCTGACATGACCCGAGGAACAACCTAGATTGAGATACGCCCAATCCCAGCTACCGTTATAGCTCAGCCACGGTGGGGCCACCTGATAAGACGTGCTACTTGGTATGGGATGTCAGAGCACGAGCTGGTTGATGCGCCGCTCCCGCTGAGTCAGGCAGTGTTGTAGAATATTGTGTAACTGGCAACCCTAAAAATAAAAGTGAGAGAATTGTAAAAAAAGAGGAAGACTCTAACCTAACCGGGAGAGACATCGGGGGCTCTCGGGTTATGTGTGTCTGAACCACAACAAAAGATTGTATCTTCTGCATTGATCAAAATTACAACTATTATATGTACAAAGTGGCAGTGTGCATTATTTACTTATTAACAGACCAAAGACTGAGCTAGTTGGCGCCCAACAAAACAAAAATCAAACGAACAATTCCACGTAAAACGTGTACATGGCGCCCAACGTGGGGCAATAATAAACACAAGTGTCGAGATATATGTTAATGTTCAAATAGAAACTGTTACGAAGTTCTAACAACAATTTTGTAAACCTAGTGTAATGGTCAAACATGTGGTTGGTAAGAAAAAGAAAAAAAACCGTGAGTACCTATTTGATTTCAATTGACAATTGAGGAAATGATGGATGACCAATGGCAGACACTAGTATTTATTTGCATTTGGAAAAATGTGGGGATCCACAAACCGTATCTGTTGAATTGAATCCAATGGTGATGTTACGTATAGCATCTCTCGTGATGGTCATATTATCATTGTCCATGCCGATGACGACCTGCCCCAGTTGGAAATTATATTCCTTTATTGTTAAATTCGAATGATGGAGATGATAGGAGCAAACGTTTAAGGACTGAAGTGGCCAGCCCTTTTCGACCTTTGACATCATTTCATGATCAAGACCGATTGAACTCGTCGTTAGTTGAGCCAAGTGCGGCTGGAAGACTATTAGATATAGTTCCTTCAAAACGGATCACCGATTTGGATAATTGGCACCCTACTTGGCATGAATCGACTAGTATTAGTGTCCATTCTAATGATCAGTTCTTAGAAAATGGTGTTTGTTCAAGGGAGTCGACTTCAGATGAGGTCGAATGTACTATTGATGCTAGTTTACTAGCAGACACCATAAAGGACCAATCCCTAATTTCGATATTGACAAAAAATGGAATTGTAATATGGTTCCTGAGGCTTCCAGTTCAACCGCTGTTTCTTTTTCGTCACCTAGAAGACAATTGGAAAAATGTCGACGACAGTGAAGAAACGAGCTAGATTTGAAAACACTTGTGCTATGTGTGACTGACTTATTGTGTTCAGAACCGTTATTTTGTTTTGTTGTTGTATTCCCTTCCTTTTTACAGTTAGGAACTTTGAGTTTTAGGCAAACCATATTGTCATATATTTTTTAAGGTATACATTTGAATTTATGTATTTTGTGAATATTTTTGATTCTTTTCTTATCCATATTGTCATATTGGATGAATTTTGATATTTCATTTGTTTTGAGTTGTGATTGCGACACTTCTGAAAGGGGGGAGTGTTGTAGAATATTGTGTAACCGGCAACCCTGGAAAAAATAGCGCGCGAGAATTGTAAGAAAAAGAGGAAGACTCTAACCTAACCGGGAGAGACATCGGGGGTTCCCGGGTTATGTGTGTCTGAACCACAACAAAACATTGTATCTTCTGCATTGATCAAAATTATAACATAATAACTATTATGAGTACAAAGTACATATAGTATAAACACCACTGAAGAATGCAGCCAAATTCTTGACATAAATAAAAACTTTGATAATTTCAAGATTCTCCAAATGAATATTCGTAGCATCAATAAAAATCTAGATGAATTCTTAGTAATGTTACAAAACTTGAACTCTGATATTGACTGTTTGATTTTAAGTGAAACTAGAGAGATAGTCGATCAGGGGATTTTTCACATTAATGGGTTTAACATGATATATAATGAAGGCCGTAACAACCAGAATG
Organism: Gonioctena quinquepunctata; assembly: GCA_018342105.1. Taxonomy (NCBI): domain Eukaryota; kingdom Metazoa; phylum Arthropoda; class Insecta; order Coleoptera; family Chrysomelidae; genus Gonioctena; species Gonioctena quinquepunctata. The sequence goes on from JAFIRS010003419.1 coordinate 67,211, forward strand.
ATGGGATAGTTGTATATATTAAATCCTGTTATAATCACACATACGAAACAGTAAAAATATCGAATGAGGTTAAAGCACTTCGAATCAAAGTCAATCTTCGCATGAAAAATACAAGTCTTATAACAGCCCTATATAGATCACCTAACTCTAGTTTGAGATAATTTAATATGAATTTATTGAACTACTTCGGAAACCATCCTGACCACGCGAATGTCTCTCTATTTTTGGGAGACATAGATATTGATTTGTCGAATCCCAATGACAATGATACTACTGAATATTTGAATACATTGAATGAATTTGGTTACAGCTCTACAATAAACGCACCGACTAGGGTTCAAGGGAACAGTAAAACCTGTTTGGACCATATCTTCATCAAATCCAAAAGTCCTGATTCAAATGAAAAAAATATTCCTATCATACTAAAAACAACAATTACAGATCACTATACTACTATACTCCAGGTCGTGTTTGCTGCAAAGGAAAATGACAAAGTAAACAACAAATTTATGGAATGCTTGAATGTCAATTAAATACATAATATATTCAACAATATTAACTGGGATGATGTGTACTCTGCACCAAGTCCAGGCTCTTCAACGAAAAAATTTATCGAAATTACCATAAATGCACTGGAAATATGCACAGAGAGGCGCCAAATGCGCAGAAAAACCACCAGAATAGCACCTTGGGTAACAAATGGATAACTTGATTCCATTAACAAAAAAAACCAAATGTTTCGCCAAATGCAAACGCAAACACAGAATAATGATCTGAACAAAGAATATAAAACCTATCGAAACAAGCTAACCGCATTGATCCACAATGCAAAATCCAATTTTTATAAAAAACAAATCGATAACAATCAGAATAATTCTAAGATCTTACGGGATATTACCAAACAAATATCAAATACAAAAAAACAAAAGATTAATATTCAAAAACTAAAAAAATCCTTCAAATAATGCTATTATAACAGATAAAACTCAAATTGCAAACGCATTCAATTCATCCTTTGTAGGAACGGGCAGAACTCTTGCTAAGAAGATCAAAAACGACACAAATTTCTAATAAAAAAGGTCATCCATTTCGAGTTCATTCGTCTTCGAACCAATTGACTCGGAGAAATGAAAAATATAATATCACAGCTCAAGAATAACAAGGCAACAGGGTGTGATGATTTGAAATCGGAAACTATAAAACTAATATCAGTTTACATTGAAGACCCGCTAACTCATATTCTCAATCGATGTGTCAGAGAAGGGGTATACCCTACTGACTTCGAAAAATCGATCATTATACCACTTTTGAAGAAGGGGGATTCATCAATTATTACAAATTATCGCCCAATATCCTTAGTTACCCATCTATCGAAAATATTTGAAATGATTATTAGAAAGAGGCTTGTCTCATTTATCAATTTATATAAAATAATTTCAATCAGCCAATTTGGATTTAGAGAAAACATTTCAACTCAAGATGCTGTTCTGTCGTTGACATCGAAAGTTACCGATGCTTTGAATGAAAGTAAACCGTCTCTGTGCATATTCATAGACTTATCAAAAGCTTTTGACACTGTCAGTCATCATCTTCTCCTACAGTCTTTAGAGGATTTTGGTATGCGGGGTAATATTTTGAAATTGTTTGGAAGGTATTCGACGGGAAGAAGCCAGAGAGTTAGAATTGATGACGTATTGAGTAGTGAAATGGAGATCGACTGTGGCGTACCTCAAGGATCTGTGCTGGGACCAATTTTATTCAATGTATATATCAACGAAATTTTTTCATTAAACAACAATGTAAACATAATTGGATTTGCAGATCACACATCCATCTTTTTTTAAGCTGATAACTGGGATTCTTTGAAAATTAAAGCTGAAACTGAATTTTCTCTTATAAAACAGTGGTTGGATAAAAAGTTATTAACTGTTAATGTCGATAAAACATGTTACCTACCATTCTGTTGTAACTCTGTCGGAATGCCTCTATCCGATCACATAACGATCGATAATGATACACCATTCCATATACAACAAGAGCATAAAGTGAAATAGTTAGGTATAGTTATTGATAGTAATCTAAAATGGGATCTTCATATAAAGTATACTGTTAATGAACTGAGGACAATTTTATTCAAATTTAGGAAACTCAAAGAAATCCTGCCGCTGAAGTACTTAGAAACTTTGTACTATTCTCTTGTGGAAAGCCACATTCGTTATGGAATAGCAGTGTGGGGTGGTGCTCTGAATACTCATATCCATGTTATTGGAGTTATGCAAAGGTGATTTTTAAAACTGATATTTTCCAAGAACAATAGATATCCCTCTGATGATCTATACTCCGAAACACAAATGTTTGGCATAAGACAATTGTATTTTTCATGCACCAGTATTAAATACCACGCAAGCAAACATACAGCATTGCTCCCTTCTCATCAGTATAATACTTGCCAGAGAAATCACTTTATTACACATCTAATGGTTAGGGTCGTAGCTCAACGCTCTTATACTTATTTCGCCCCTGAATTATACAATAACATACCTGAAATAATAAAATCTATAGTAAATATCGACAGCTTCAGAGGAGCATTGAAGAAACACATCTTTCAAAGCCAAAGAACTGAGCTGCTACGACTACTCGAGTAAGTGATAGAGAAAGGTCTTGATCCATAAATTCATAATTTCAAATTTTAAATCCAATTAGAAATGTGTTGTTTCAATTGCATATCTTTCACATGCGTACCCTATCTTATATCTATTATACATGTTATTGTACACTTTTATTGGTATTATTACCTTTTATTATTTTTTCGTTCCTTTTGTATCATATTTCATGATGTTTATTGTTCATTTTTTCATTGTATTGCAATATTGTAATGTACATCGTTCATTGTTTGTATTATATTATCTACATTTTATTTAGATTTTATATTCTTCATTTTAATATTTTACATTTTATATTTTATATTTTACATTTTATATTTTACATTTTATATTTTACATATTTACATTAACTCAATTAGATTTTTACATCTTATAACTAACACTTTATATCTTATAGTTCACTTTTTTCACATGTTATATTTTCTCCGCGAAACAAGTGCTTGCACTTATCGCGTAAATTCCATATTCACTTCCACCATGTACTCATCATTGTATTTAATTATTGCGGTGAATAAAGTTATTATTATTATTAAAGTGGCAGTGTGCAATATTTACTTATTAACAGACCAAATACTGAGCTAGTTGGCGCCCAACAAAACAAAAATCAAACGGACAATTCCACGTAAAACGTGTACAGCAGAGAATACAATCAACCAGACCCATCGGATGAAGGACTCTCCCGTCTCTACCGAATAACGGTATTGTTTTCCATTGTACACTATCTAGCACCACGCCCTCCAGAGTACAACACCATGTGGCGGCGAAACGATGGGGCTATCCTCCTTCCCCTGGGTACCCATATCAACAAGATTCCTCTTGTTCCGTTTGATGGGTCGCCGTCGTATTAGTCTTTCGACCAACTACTACTCGTGTAACGTGTGACGAGTAACCGTTCGAGTAAGGGTTCGCCGAAGCTACTAATCACGCTACCATGTTAGTGGAGAGGGGGACCTGGACTTTGCCCAGCGGTGTCTGGGATCGTCACAGATTCTCCCATACCGACGGCCTAGTCACACGGTAGGGCTAGACCCAACGAGTAATATCAGGTCGGAAGTCTGATACGGCGGACCCATCAAACCTAACAGAAGGAGTCTTGTTAGCCCGCCAGTTTGCCGGTGCCTCTCCACATGGCGTTGGTACTAGATAGTGGACCAATGGAAAACGATACCGTAATTCGGTAGAGACGGGATAGTCCTTCATCTGATGAGTCCAGATGATTGTATTCCCTGCCTGACTCGACGGGGAGCGGCGAATTAATCCGATCGGGCACTGACATCCCAGAGCCAGTAGCTTGTCTCATCAAGTGGCCCCACCGCGGCTGTAATGATTCGGTAGCTAGGATCGCCTAGCGCGATGATCCGGCGTATCCGGATTCTCCTGCGGCCCTATGCCCTTCTGGAGGAAGATAAAGCGAACAGCCAGGTGCTTCTCCGGGGGGTGGGTCGTATGGAGAGAGGCACTCGGACGGGCGTCCGAAGTAAGGGCTTGACGATGATGTCTCTTAATAATAATAATAATAAATGATTTATTGGCTTCAGAGAGGTTACATCTAGGTTGTTACAATTCAGTAATCCTACAGCCAAAAGGCAGAGTTAACGCTTGCTCGTACATGAGAGTATAAACAAGCATTCTCTCACACTCAACCTTAAAGGGAAAAAGAAAAAAAAACGTAAACATTTACTTCTACAAAAACAAATTATCAACTATGGTAAATGGTAAGTAAGCTAAATGTAATTGAGGGAAATGAAATTAACAAATCGAGTGGAAAGACAATCCAAAAATGTGTGAAATAGTTGTTGTTTCAGTTTCTTTTTGAACTCTGGTGGTTTGGTTTATTTCATTTCCTCGGGAATCCTATTGTAAAGCCTGGTTATCATATAACTGAAGGACGACTGAAATGAGGCTGTGGAGTGGAGAGAAGGGGTTGAACGTGATTTGAAACGAATGTTCAGATGATGAACATCTGTTCTGAGGGAAATTTTATCGAAAAGATATGCCGGTTTCTCAGTTATGATTAATTTGTGATATAAACTGCAAGAGTGAAGAATTATTCGATTTTCCATATTCAGCCGTCCAATGTCGTTCAGATATTGGCTTATGTGATGTCTTCTACTCAAACCACAAATAACTCGAACACATGAATTCGACTTCGATATGGCATGACCATAGATTACGTCGGCATAATTAAGATGACTGAGAACAAGTGCCTCGCATAAAATTATTTTACTATTTTTATCAAGTATGTTCCTATTTGAATATATTAACTTCGGATTACAAAAAGTCTTTTTTATGACAATATTGACGTGTTGGTCATATTTGAGCTCGCTTTTCCTTTTCTATAGCATATTTGGTTTGGTTTCTCAGGTCTTTGTAAAAAGTGGAAGTAATCCAGGGTGCTTTAGTTCTAGTTATTTTAACAGTTTTTATAGGCGCATGCGTATCGAAGAGACGGGTGAGGGTATCATGGAATATATTTATTTTTTCATCGATATCGTACGACTGATATAGTACAGAAAAATTAGTGTGTTCGAGGTCATAGCTGAAATCGTTATCATTGAATTTTCTGAAGTCAAAAAAGGTATGATAAAGGGGTTCATTAAATTGATTGGTTTCAGTACCAATAGAACAAGTGACCATACAGTGATCTGATATGTCTGGTACGGACACCACCTCAGTTGATTTGACCGGTAAATTATCGGTAACAAAATAAGATCTAGAGTTCTAGCACTAGTTTTTCCATATCTCGTCGGTTCTTGAATAATTTTTTCGAGCGTATATGACGTCATGATATCTATAAGTCCCTTAGTTGTGCTATTGTTATGATCAGAGAAGTCAATATTGAGGTCGCCTGTGGAGATAAGAGCATCGAATTCGGGCGCGAAAGTACTGATTGATGTTTCAAATTCACTCAAAAATAAATCGTTGGGGTGGTTTGTAGAAAATACCCAGAGAGACGAACATTTTAGTCCACTTTAATGACACCCAAAGTTCTTCGGTTCTGTGATTCATATTTTTCGCTTGAAAACATTGTCGTACGTATACCGCCACCCCCACTCCTCTAACCAATGCCCTATCGTTTCTGAAGAGAGCATATCCATCAAAAGATATGTTATCGTTAGGTATGTTCTCTGATAACCAAGTTTCACTGACAGCTATTATATCAAAGTGTTTATGGGTAAAAAAATAAAAAAACTTTAGACAATGATACTGATGTTGATTAAAAAGACATAATAATTATTAATATAGAAGCTGGTACAGATTAGTGATAAAACGGCAAAAAAAAATATCTAACAGAAATACCTATTTATTACTTTCCAGGCGTTTTTTGTAGCGGTCCCTAATGGAATAAACGGAAGATGGATAGAGTCCTAGTTTTTTCTTTTCGACGGTGCGTTGCTATTAACCCGTGGGCGTGTATTGTATATAGTCTTTTCCTGGTTTTTGTCCTCTTTTGGTTTGTACCCACTTTGACTAGCCAGTGGAGAGCTCAATATATTTCCTACTTTCTCGTCTCCTAAGTGAAGGTCGCGTGTTGGAGTGGATGGATCGCTTTTTGACCCCTCCCTCATAGGAATATCTTGGGGTTCAGGTGAACTCTCTCTCAATTAGAAAAAATCGAATTAAACGGTTTTCTTCACATAAAGGATTCAATATAAAATTGAACCAGAAAATGGTAGATCTCAGGTGGAAAACAACAACTTTCCTGGCAAATACCACGCAGAACGTTGAATGATATTCACCTGAAAATCCATGCATACTTCCATAAAATATCAATGGACATTGAATGCAAATGTTTCTTTCTGATAAGCTCGATTATGTTCAATTTATGTCGTGTTCACCTAACAATCCGCATACCGGTTTCAGGCTTCTTGGCCCTCATCACATGGCACTTATCTTTCACTATATGCTAGACGGGCTTGCCACTCCTACTGAGAAGGAATCTTTTATTTAGAAACCTATCGAGGTGGGAGATTTTCGGAGTGTTTCTTTCTGTCACTAGGTACCGCCAGTTAAAGTTTATCTTTTCCGGCGTACCTATAGGTGCTACAAGCTCGATGATGGTTTGTTTACGTTGTGTCTCACTTCAGCCAGAGTTCTTTGGACATTTGGCTGGTTGACTACTCCGTACTGATGAGGGCCAAGAAGCCTGAAACCGGTATGCGGATTGTTAGGTGAACACGACATAAATTGAACATAATCGAGCTTATCAGAAAGAAACATTTGCATTCAATGTCCATTGATATTATATGGAAGTATGCATGGATTTTCAGGTGAATATCATTCAACGTTCTGCGTGGTATTTGCCAGGAAAGTAGTTGTTTTTCACCTGAGATCTACCATTTTCTGGTTCAATTTTATATTGAATCCTTTATTCGATTTTTCTATTCATTCCACTTCACATGGCACTTATCTTTCTCTCTCTCAATTGTTGAGCTGTATATGATTCGCCATTGATAACTAGCCGGAGTCCGTTGATTTTTGCTGAAAGATGTTTGGATCTGGCTTCTTTCATATGTTGCTGTGGTATTTTGAAGTTAATACGGTCTTCAAAACACATATCATTGACAATAGTAATTTTGAAGGTTGTAGACGATTTAAAAGGTTTTCACGACGTTTCGAATGCTTGTATCTGCAATCGTCTTCAGGTGAATGGTATGATATTTGCGGATGACACAACTTTCCTATGGCATGATAATTCACAGCAACTACTGCTAGATAACATCGAAAGGGAATTGATTACAATAAAACAATGTTGCGACTCCAATTCTTTAGTGATTAACATAAAAAAACTAATATAATCAAATTTCGCTGCAACCTACCAGATATTCTACTGGAGGATGAAAATATCCTTAACAAAACAGAGACACGTTTTCTTGGATTAAATATAGACTCTAGACTGAAATTCGATTATCACATTAACAATATCTGTAATAAGCTGTCCTCTGGATGCTACGCAATTCGAGTAATTTCGAACGAATTGGGCAAAAACGCTGCCAGATCTGCGTACTTTGCTCCAATCGAATCTCATCTAAGGTATGGGATTGCATTTTGGGGCGCTTGCTGTTCTTACCAGCTCAAAAATGTGTTTTTAATCCAAAAAAGAGCCTCGAGGTACATGGGCAAAAAAGACCCAGGGACTCATGTAGAACGCCATTCATTGATCTCAGTATACTTACAGTAACATCTATATACATGTCTTCTCCTTTTTTAAATATCGGCACCGCTTTTGAAATTTTCAAGTCATATGTTTATCAGAAAAAGATCAGAAAGATGAGGAATAAGTTCATTTGAAAATTTTTTCTGTAATAATGCTGGAATACTATCGATGCCAGTTGAATTTTTTTTATTTATAATTTTATATAATGATAGGTTTGACCCCATGGGGTGCAGTGATACCAAGTGATCAGGCTAGAATGTCAAGTGTTAAGAAGTGGACCTTCCTTTGTCTTACATTGTGGGCTACTGAACTTATTTTTTCTTTCTCTTCCTATTTTTCGCGTGATTTGTTAGCACGGAATATATACCCGATTTTTTCTAATAAAGACTATTATTATGATAAGAACTTTTCAAGATAGTTTTCCAGTAATCATAATAGAGTAAACAAACACATTCATCTGATGTTGCAAGAAAGTAAAAATATTGATTAAACTCTGCGACCTAGAATTTTATGAAGTTTCGCGAATAAACAACTATTTGCAAATCGTATATTTATCAAGTAAATATCGGAACAATGGAGAACACTTGAAGTGAAATGAGAGCTTTGTTTTCATAAGAACAATTATCCCAGATAAAAACTATGGGAAATATCGTTTATCAACAAATGGGGATTTTTCAACTTGTGGAAAATGCAGTTTATATAAGAAACTAGATCCATTGGTTACACCAGTTGGTGATTTGAGTTTTACTGAGAGTGATTGAGAGAAATGGCTTCTAAAACTTTTTTATTCTCTGTGATGCTGCTTGTTCTGGCAGTGAAGGTACTTGTTCAATTTATTTTCAAGCTGTTGTCAATTAATTCATTAGGATTGTAAAATTTATGATATTCAAAACCGTTCAGCCTATCGTACGGTAAAAAGCTCGAATACTAATCATATTCTGTTAGAATGATAGTTATATCTTCTCTATATATATATATATATATATTTTTTTTTTTTTCTTAAATTTCTCGGAATAAAGGTCTGATTCAGTCAATTCATATAATTTCTCTTAACTTCGTTTCGACATGGTGTTTGTCATCATCAGGTTAAAACACTAAAATTAAAAATATGGAGATTGAGACATATTTAACTTAAACAATATTGAAATGTATGCACTATAAATATATATATATATATATATATATATATATATATATATATATATATATATATATATATATATATATATATATATATATATATATATATATATATATATATATATATATATAATATATATATATATATATATATATATATATATATATATATATAGGTATAGGTACAAGGGGATGCCAAATTTAATACATATTATTTAGAGATTTGATATACCAGTTGTGAGAATGTTGAAAATGGTCATGTAGATCATGTTCTGATTAAAAAATCTATGTGAATTTCACTGAGGTTGTGAATAAATATCAGATTTTTTATTTAGGGAATATCATCTTTAAAAATGTTTTTTTATAATAATATTTCTCTGTCCTCTGACTTTTATATTCTCGTAATCCATTTCATGTTTTGTTGGGATCACATGTTCGGCCAATTGACATTCCTATTTTTGGGTTCTGCAATCACTTGTGAAATAATTCGACCATTTAATTTCCTCGATGTTTGTCCTATATGAGTTTGATGGCAATCTGAACATTTCGTTTTGTAAATGATATTTGATTCGTCTCTATCTTAAACTGAATCTTTGGTTTTCCTAAATTGTTATACAAAGCAACATAAATAGGTTACGAGTAATATAATAAGTATGTCTTGTGTTTCTAATTTGAATTTCATATTTCAAATTAATTTTAACTTTGAGTTAATACCCATTTTTCGAATGTAAACAGATGTTATTTTATTTATTACTTTAAAGATTTTTCGAGAAAGGAATAAAAATTATTCTGAAAGTTTGACAAGTAATTAAGACTTTTCTTTCAATCATTGTGGCCTGAAGAAAGATTCATAGCACTGCATGACTGTAAACCCAATACAGTTTGAATTCATATTTATACATATATATATATATACATATATATATATATATATATATATATATATATATATATATTGTTATGTTATGTTATGCCAGTTAAAAGTTTTAAAAAAAAAACCACAAAAAAATAATTATAAATATTATTATTTAAAATTATTTTTTTTTTTTTTATAAGCCTATGTATAATATGGATAAATAAAAAAGTCAAAATACTATAACACAATCAATTTCATACACTGTCATGATGATTATAACCCATAATTGGTAAAAAGACAACAAAAAGTCTAGATTTACAAAATTCTCATGCATAAAAAGTGACCAACACATTTATAAATTTTGAAACATACAGTATATGAAGTTGTAGATAATAAAAGTAGCCAATGGTAAACAAAATTAAAAGGAAGGAAAATTAAATTGTGAGAGAATAGCAACGGTATGGTATCATAAGCTATTATTATTGAAATTTGTAAATAGTAATAAGAATGGAAAAATAGATGTATATATAAATTGAGTAAGATAAACCTAAACAGTGAAATGTGACAATTTAGTACGCGAATTCAAAAATTCAAATGAGAAAACAGGGAGGAAAAGTTGTATCCAGGCGACAACAAAAAAAGCCGAGAATCGAGATCGAAAGAAAATTTAGCAGGGAATGCCACGCATCATTTTGGGAAAATGAATAATGAAATAATTCCAACATTTAGAAGAAAAAACCAGTATTACCTTAATTATACAACATATCCACGTGTCCGAGGCTGATTTCCGCATCTGTATGGTTCCTGATTTATGGTATTGGAGTTCCTGATAGCGCTTGGAGTGAGAAGGGGCCCAGTTACAGGGTATAATTTGAATACCAACAGTGCCAGCCAGGTATAAAAACTTTAATAGTGCACTTTCGGTCCTGAACTATTTCACAAATAACGTATCTCGCATTCGAAGAACTTTATTTCACTGTATTTTGAACTATAACAGAAAACTTCAATTTCAAGGAAAAAGTGAGGTTTTAATTATCTATCCATGACTTCAATTTCATGATTATCCGTGAATATTTGTAGATTCCCATTAGTATGAGTTATTTCACGTAGGCCAGGTAAAATTAAGTCTTCCTGAATAAAGGAGATAATTGCTTTTTGATACTTTGTTGTTTTGTTTTCTACAATGATCAACGATCATACCTATGACCATTGAATAAATTGAGTTTGACATAACAAGTAGTGGCTAAATTGCTTTGAACCGGCTATCTGAGATAAGGGCGTACCAACTGTGCTAGCTGTGGTGAGAAAAGTAATAACAGTTGTCAGCTACGTGACGAGAGAACAGTGACGTTCGTTGGCAATTATTATTACCACATACAATAACATTTACAGGGCGAAAATATCTATCTATATCTTATAAATTGGGCTCACAAAGAGTAGAAAAAAATATTAGCAATCTCATTATATAAAAATAATAAATATTTTTCAATTTATCATTTCATATCAATATATATATATATATATATATATATATATATATATATATATATATATATATATAATTAAATTCAAATTTTCTGGTGATAGGTCCAAATGAGACATTGTCATTACGACATACTGTGGTGTTTTTTTATTCACGTTTCGGCAGGAGACTCATGCCTTTCTCAAAATATTTTTGATCGCCTAAAGCACAGAATTCGGTTATTTTAGGTTATTGTTTATTTATAACGATTTTCTTTCCGGTTGAGGTAAAAAAAAGGGAACATTTAGCATACTTTTGTGGGACGTGGTACGAAACAATCAGTTGTGAGGATTTTGCATGAATGCCGAAACGTCAATAAAAAAACACCACAGTATGTCGTAATGACAATGTCTCAATAGTTGGTGAGTTGGGAGATCGATCATCACAAGTTGGCAAGTTGGGAGTTGACAATGGGACTCCAAGGACGAATTGAACACCACATAAACAAGGTGTCGTTCACAAAAAGTGGGGTGTGACCTTATTTTTTTTTAGTTGTTTAGTTATGAAGGAGAAAATCCATATTTCCCCCCAATAATTTGCCTTCGGTCCGTCTCTGCTTTATGTCAAGAGGTATTTGTTTATGATTTTTTGTCAAACTGGATTAATGTTGACAATGTCGAACAAAAAAGTTAAATAAAAACAGGTAAGGAGAGTTGCATCGTATCGAGCGAGGATATTTACCAAGGTTATTAGTTTGTCGCTTTGTGAGAAACGAAGTTTATTGAAAAATCTAACAAAATGCCGTACTTAACTGGAAACCACAAGATTGAAATTTGGCTTTCGATGATTGGCTACGGAGATAACACAAAATGAAGTTATTCATTTATTCAGAAAGAAGTATCCTGATATACCACCCATATCGAAGAGAACCATAAGCAAGATTGAAAAACAGTTTCGGGAAAATGGGCATTTAAGAAAAACAAAGAATCATCGTCAGAGTGCCTTCAATGAAGATGTCGAAATGAATGTACTCCTCTCTGTTGAAGAAAATCATCATGTTCCCACTAGGCAGATAGCTAGGGAACTCGAAATTAGCCAGTCTTCAGTGATGAAAATTCTGAAAACCCATAAATTTCATCCTTATAAAATGACAATCCTCCAGGAACTCACCGAAGATGATCCGGATAGAAGAATCCAATTCTGCGAAGGAATGATCGATCTACTAGACAGAAATGTTGTATATATAGGAAACGTCCTGTTTTCTGACGAATCAACGTTTACGTTAAATGGGGAGGTGAATCGTCAAAATTGTAGTTATTCGGCAGACAACAACTAACACTGGATGAGGGGAGGCCACACTCAATATACCTCAAAAGTTAATGTTTGGGCAACGATTGTTGGTGATCGAGTAATAGGACCAATTTTCTTCCAAAGGAGGACCAATTTTCTTCCAAAGGAATCTCAATGGAGCTGGATATTCAGAATGCTTGTGGGAAGAACTAGTTCCGATATTGGCTACTCTGTTTCCTGATCCGGATAAAGCCGATGTCCCAAATAGAAACATCTGGTTTCAACAAGACGGTGCGCCTCCCCATTTTAAAAGGCCTGTCCGTGCGTATCTGAATGATGTATTTCCAGGCAGATGGATTGGTAGAAGAGGAGCTGTTGAATGGCCTTCCAGGTCTCCGGCTTTAACACCTATGGACTTTTTCTCATGGGGGTACTTGAAAAGCAAGGTTTTCATCACCAAACCGAAAAACATTGAGCAATTACAAAAACGAATACGACGGGAGTGTGGACTAATTTCCGCCCAAGTAATCAGAAATGTTCGAAACGAGTTTAAATTTCGTTTAGGATATTGTCAGTTAGTTGATGGACAACATTTTGAGCATTTATTGAAGAAACATATTTGAGTTGATATCAGATAGATCAGGTGAATCTCATTTTCGAATTAGTTGATGTTTGTTAAATATCTGTCAAACGACAAGGAACAAAAATTGCATATTTGGTTTCCCTTCAAGAATAGTATAAGAACATTAGGATTGCTATTTGAAAAAATAGTCAATGACGTCATATCTCAAATTTGAGACACGCTGTATAACATTTTCTTACATAAAAACGAGCGCAATTCAAAATAAGAATCAACCTGTCCGGGCATATTTCTAACAAAACAACTGTCTTTGAGTTACTGAATTCATTCCAAGTTATATATTATATATATATATATATATATATATATATATATATATACACGACATGATCAAATATATGTGATATACATTAATAGAATTTGCATCATCCTAATTCTAAAACGGGTTTTTTTAAATCGCAAAATTCCAGTTTCCACAAAAGTTCGTTTTTTTTAATTTACACATGAGAATTTTCTATCGACTCGAAAATGTTCGAAAATGTATTACCTTCACAATTCAAAAACACGCTGTTTGATATCTCTGCATGGCCTAGAGTATCTTATAAAAAATCATTCAAAGAACAGAGAATTCGTAGTCACAGCCAAAAATGTACTTTTTTCTAGAAATAGTGAAGATCTGAAGGATGGACTCTACATTATCTTGTATGTACAATTTTTTTTCACAGATACACAAATCAGAAGCAAACGACGTCGACAAACTTCTGAGGAAACTCCGAGAAGAAGTTGACGAGGCGCTGGTCAAAGCACAAAAAGTGCTCGACGATGCCAAAGCGAAAATCAACGAACTAGCCCAAAAGGGCGAGAATACAGCCAGAGATGCTATGAGGGACACCGAGCAAAAGTTAAAAGAGCAACTCGACGTGCTCAAGGAGAAAGCGAAGAAAGCAGGCGTCAATATCGATTCCTGCCTTGGTGAAGACGAAAATAAGCTTATAAATTTGCCCAATGACTTTTCCGATGATATGGTGCACTGCGTTTCTGACACAATCAATCAGGGGATCGGGTATGCCCAAGATGCTTTGAATAAGGTAGGAATAACAATAAAACGTATTGAAACCTTCAATGAATACTTTGGTATACATGAATCGACCAATTTCACTATTTTGATTTTGTTGAAACCAGACTATACAGGGTGTTCCTTTATAACATGCTAATATTCAAGGAGAATATTCTTGTTCCAATTTTAGGAAAAAAATCTCATATGAACATATGTCTTAAGGGTCTTGACTTTTGAACTACAGGGTGCTAAAGTTTTGAGATTTTTTTTTATGATAACTTTGGTATTACCCTATATATTTTTCTGAAATGTAGTACGCATCTTTTCTGCATCAAAAGGCATTTTCTACTGTACAACAATCATTTTGAAGTGGAAATTGATACGCTATAAGCTCCTGCCATCATAAAGTGCCCAGTGGAACTAAATTCTTAACTTTTCCCCCACTGGAAAGTGGCACCCACGTCGCAGGCCCATGACTCACCATAACCTAAAATTTACAATAGGTCTTATACCCTTGAAAGAGGCGAACACGTCGGGTTATTATTACCTGCCACTTCAAAGTTATAACCTCGAAATTGCGGGTACATGTTCATTAATTGTTAAAAAAGGACATGTGGCAAGTATAGTGGATTTAAGCAGCTCCAATCAACACTTTCACTTTCACTTTCACTTTCACTTTCACTTTCACTTTCACTTTCACTTTCACTTTCACTTTCACTTTCACTTTCACTTTCACTTTCACTTTCACTTTCACTTTCACTTTCACTTTCACTTTCACTTTCACTTTCACTTTCACTTTCACTTTCTCACTTTCACTTTCACTTTCACTTTCACTTTCACTTTCTCTTTCACTTTCACTTTCACTTTCACTTTCACTTCCCTTTCCCCTTCCACTTTTCCTTTCACTTTCACTTTCACTCCTTCCACTTCCTTCCTCACTTCTCACTTTCACTTTCACTTTCACTTTCACTTCCTTCATTTCTCACTTCAATTTCACTTTCACTTTCCTTCCTCACCTCCTTTCACCCCTTCACTTTCCTCTTTCCTTTCACACTTCTCACTTTCACCTTTCACTTTCCACTCACTTCCTTTCACACTTTCCTTCACCTTCCACCCTCCTCACTTTCACTTCACCTTTCCCTCACAC
Organism: Gonioctena quinquepunctata; assembly: GCA_018342105.1. Lineage (NCBI taxonomy): Eukaryota > Metazoa > Arthropoda > Insecta > Coleoptera > Chrysomelidae > Gonioctena > Gonioctena quinquepunctata. The sequence goes on from JAFIRS010003419.1 coordinate 82,564, forward strand.
TTCCTTCCACCTCCCACCTTTCACCCTCCACTTTCACACCCACTCACTTCCCCACTTCCTCCCCTTTCACCCTTCCCACTTTCACCCTTTCACTCTTTCACTTTCACTTTCACTTTCACACTTTCACCTTTCACTTTCACACTTTCACACTTTCACACTTTCACACTTTCACACTTTCACACTTTCACACTTTCACACTTTCCTTTCACACTTTCACACTTTCACACTTTCACACTTTCACACTTTCACACTTTCACACTTTCACACTTTTCACACTTTCACACTTTCACACTTTCACTTTCACCTTTCACTTTCACACTTTCACTTTCACACTTTCACTTTCACACTTTCCACTTTCACACTTTTCCACTTTCAATTAACAGGTACTGGAAATGATGGCATGTATGCAAACAGAATTAACAAGTAAGGTATAAATATTAAGCAGGAGCACAAGTCAGAGATCCGATCTATTTGAATTAAATTTTTTATACAAAATCAAGAAAAATTGTCCATTGAAAACGCATAACCCATTTTATTTTGAATGAATATCATTCACGTAACAGGTAAAACGAATTTTTTGTAAGCTGCAACAAAATAATTTGAGAAAAGTTAGGTTAGTTTTCGTCATCGCACGGACCAATCGTCGATCACTTCAAAATCAAGTAAAATTGTCTATTGAAAACGCATAACCCATTTCATATTGAATATGTTTCACGTAACAGGTTAAAATAATTTTTTGTAAGTCACAATAAAGTAATTTGAGAAAACTTAGATTAGCTTTCGTCATCGCGCGGAATGGGGAATTTTGAAGGTAATTGTAATTTGTAGTGACTTTCATCAAATGCGTCCTGTGGCTATCAATTATGGCAAACATCACCACATATCACAATCAACTGCCTGCCACATTGATGGTTTCATGGATGTTACCAAAACGTCACCGAAACTATCATACTTTCTTGAAAGTGATTGTGACTTCTAAGTGATATTTAAGTGGTACAGGATGGTTACCGCAACGGTTATTTTCCACTTTTGAGTTTAAAAACCTTCAAAGTGATTTGCTCAGTGGCCATAATGTTTCAGACACCTCAAATGACACTAATAAGTTAGAGAACTGAGGAGTGGCTACCATAGATGGGAATTACGTGACTACAACCATACAAATATAAAATTTCAGTTATTCCTTCTGTATAGTGGTAGATTTAGTGGTGATTACGTGATAACCACCGAGTCGAAGTAACAGTATCAGTTTCCTCACTATAATGCTGCTTGGGTACTGATTTTTCTTAAAATACAAATTATTTTTTAAAATCCTTATTCCTTTCTGAGCAAATCTGGTTCCTGGATGTGGATTTTTTATCGTTTGACGAACAGTTTTCGTATAAAAAAATAAAATTAATTCATTTGCATCATTTTGTTATTCCTCCTAAGAGAATGATATTTAAATGGTGAAATTAGAAAATTAAAGTAATCTAAATACATTTTGGAATGCTAACACAAAATTATCCCGAACGCACAAAGAAATAAATTAAAACAGATATTCAAAATGCGAACCACTTGCAAATATGCATGCCTCTGCGCTTTTTCTCATGGACTCACGTAATCTTTGGAAAATGCCGGGACTGTTTCTAATAGTTTCGAAAGACACTATGATGCAATTTCTCAACTGTTCTTCAGTATGGATTGGTGTGCTGTGAACCAATGTTTCAAGATGACCCCACAGGAAATAATCCCCACAGGGGACCTAGGTGGCCATGCCTGTGGTGCTCCGCGACCTAACTAGCGATTATTGTTATTTCAACAGTTTCTGACCCTAAAACAAAGGATAAAACGAAAAGTTACACGTAGTACTAAACTGAATCATTTCTCAATTTCAAAGTGAAAAATAAAAAATAAAAATCGCCAGGCGTGAGGATTCGGACCCTCCCAAACTTTTGGGATCTAGAGCTTAGATCTCGCGCCTCAGAAAGTTCGGCTAACTGGACGATATTAATTTCCAAACGCATTACCATACTTTAACGTAATAGTCCAGTCATTTAGTATTTTTACTTGGAAAGTTTTCCGGGAGTTTTGAAAATTGGTAATTTTATAGATTTTGATATGCTCTTTCCAAATTTCAACTTTGCCACCTCGTATGTTTGCCGCTCGCGCCGCCATATTGAAAAAATGGCGCCCAAAAGCAGTTTTTTGATAATAACTCCTTTCCGACGCATTTTACAAAATAGAAGTAGAGGAAATTTCCTACAATTTATGTCAAAATCTTTTTCTCCCTAAAATTAATAGTTTCGGCGTAGGAGCGCCGTAAAGCGTAATTCAATACAAGTTTCGGCAGAAATACTCATTTCCACACCACCATGAGGTAGAGAAATCGGCGCGTTTTTTTTATCGTGATATCCCCAGTAGGCCTAATCCACATCTGACTCACTATTTCAATATTTAGTTCAATTTCCGTGCTTCATTCTTGTTGACGGACCAGGTGTTGAGTTTTCATCGTCTTCAATACCGATTGAAATATCGAAGACGGAAGTTTCTTCGGCATCATCGACGATGTGATCATCAGTTTCATCGTGGTCCTCTTCGTTCTCGATTTCATCGTTTATTTGCTCGAGAATAGTGTCCGTTTCTTCTTCTTCAATGTCGTCTTGTGACGGAAATTGCGAATTATCGCAAGAACCACCACAGTTCGTGCACACAACGGAGCACTTTAGTCCTGCTTTTCTGCATCCGCAAGCTTTTTGACAACCTTCCTTGCATTTGCAAGAAATAAGTTTCAGTAAGTTTTCCGGAGCAGGGGGATCGAATGTAGTAACAGGAATGAGCCCGTTCTTGTCTTTTTTCCATCCCCATTGTTCTGCATTTTGTTCGTTTCCATACCATTGCTGAATTTGGTGATAAGTTCGAAACGAATGTTGTCGTGCTGCTGCTTCTGTTGGTGGTAGCGACGCAATATTAAATTTTCTCTATATGCTGATGCTGTGAAGCATCGTGAACTACTATGGATTTCAATCCCACCAAAAGTTTGTATTTATTGTCTTTTCTTTTTATACTTGACTGACGAAAAGTTTCCAATCCTTTTTCGTTCACTTCAATAACTTCACTTTCTTGCAGTATATCACCACAAATAAAGCAGTTTACTTCATTAGAAGCCATGGCTCTATAAATGCAAACGACACTGTGAAATGATAAACGTATACTGATGACTCAGACTAAATATTTCTATTGAGCTCAGCTGGGTCCAGATGTTTCTTAGAAGGGGAAGAAGGGGCTTGACACAGAAGGGACGCATTCCTTTATACCTGCGAAGACATGACAGACTATAGTTAGCTGGGTTTCCATTCTATGGACCAATATTTAACCTTCGTATAATTTTTATAATTTACAAATCACAATATGAGCAGTTTAAAGTAAATAATACACGTTGGTGTGGATGTATAATGGTTTACGGCGCTCGTACGCAGAAACTATTGATTTTAGCGAAAAAAAGATCATGACATAAATTGTAGGAAATTCCCTCTACTTTTATTTTGTATGGAAATGTTTTTCCTGTAAAATGCGCCGGAAAGGAGTTATTATAAAAAAACTGATTTTGGGCGCCATTTTTCCAATATGGCGGTGCGAGCGGCAAACATACGAGGTGGCAAAGTTGAAATTTGGAAAGAGCATATCAAAATCTATAAAATTGCCAATTTTCAAAACTCCCGGAAAACTTTCCAGGTAACCTCTATCTTTTCGACCAAATGACTGTAGTATAAGTAAGGAAGTTTTTTATGTACTTTTGTACCTGATACCTGTAAAAGGGCCCCACTTTCAAGCTAGCAAGTACGGATATACGTTCTCATCTACATATCACACTATATTCATACTTAAAATTTCAGCTTTGCTAAAATGAGGTAAGTTTGCCGGCTCTGGGATCTTACTCTGAAAGTTTATGTTTCTCGAATATACGTAACCAAAGAGCACCCCATGCTTTTCGGCATAGTCGTTGGATATTAAAATTATTTTGTCATTTTTAGTGCGTTAAAAGCGCGTTCTTCAGTTTTATTAAATATATATTTTTAATATTTTTTAATATTTTCAACTTAATATTGTGTGAAACACGTTGGAAAACCCCATTTTTCGTAACTCGCTTTCTTTTGCGGAACTCGCTTTGCTCGTTCCGCAGAAATTCGCTCATTACGAGAAATAGTGCCTTTCCCAACTGGTAGAAAAAAGGTAGTTTAGTTGACTCAACTACCTTTTTTCTATATATACTCAACTACCTTTTTTTTGAAATGAGAGTCTCACTGAAATTTCAGATCAAAAAAATCGTTGACGACGTCGAGAACCTCAAGCAGGAAATCAAAGACTGCGGGCACGGCTTCAAAGCCGTCAAATGCTTTGCCAAATTGGCCGCCAGGATCGAAAGGGAGACCGTTTCATTGCCAGCACAGATCGAAGCAGATGCAGTCGCCACAGCCGCTCTGATCTCGCAACTAGACAAAAAAATCGAAAAATGTGCCTCCGACAAAACAGATGCCTGGGAATCGAAAGGGGAAGCTCTGATTGAGAAGATTGGCTTGTGTGTTGCCGCGAAAATCATTCTCTAATAGTATAGTTTGGATATATTGAAGATTATTTTGTATATATTAATTGTTTCTTTCAATAAAGTATATTTTATTTTTCACAGACCCTTTTCTGAATGGATTTCAACTAGATATTTTTTATATTGAATAAAATAATACAGTTTCTAATAAAGTGTGTTCTGCATCGGTACGAACTTGAAGATGACGCCGCATGCTGTTCATTAAGTTAGAAATTTGTTTTCGGAGAATATTCTGCATTCCTCTCTAGAAGCAATGACATGCTCCTTGAGAGTTTTGGGAGGATTCCTTGGTATGTTCTATGAGATCTTACCCGGGGATTATGCAGGACAATTCGAACTACACCGGGCACGTTTTCTAAAAAGAACAATGCAAGAAGCATTTCATGTAACAATTGGGTTTTGAAGCTGAATACAAATCTGCCTGCTGCCAAAGCAAAATTTGGACCGGACGTCCGGTATCCAAGATGGCGGCCATAAGTCTGTTGCCCTTCATGTCCCTTGTCCGTTGGCTTGATCTAGACCAAAAAATGAGAGTGAAGGTGTATAAAATCACAACAAGCTGAAAATCAGTAAAATTGTTCAAAACATAATTATAAATGAAAAACTTAAGTTCCCCATCATTCCCGTGTATGAAAAAAAATTTACTCGAGGTCAAATGTCAAAAAAATGAGTTTTTCGCGATTTTCAGCAATATTTTTTCCCTACGAGCCACCGTTTCCGAGATATAACGATTCAAAAAGTTGTAAAAGTTATTATCGTCATAATATGCACACGTTTCCACGCTACCTATGAGGTAGTGTACTTGGAGCATTTTTTTTAACGTGGTTTCCCCAGTAGGCCTACTCCACGGATCAGTTGTGATGCTGTTTAATTTGGAACTATTGCAAAATAACGGAAATTTTCAAAGATTGGAAAAGATAAAAGCGATGTAAATTAAAAAAAAGTGGTGAAGTTCATTCGTCTAACCTAACCTAACCTTCAAATTCTTCTTGTTCTTCTTCTTGATCTTTTTCTTGTTCTTCTTATTCTTCTTCTGCTTCTTCGTCTTCATTCTGGGTGTAAGTAAATTGCGTCGATAGCGATGTATCGCATAACACTTCGTTGGAATCAAACGAATCCTCCACTGTTGGTAATTCAACAGTAGAGCACGACCGGCCTTTGTACATGCCAGAGAACGAAACAGTCCGACTTTTTTGCAATCACATTTAGCACTGCATCCCTTTATGCAGTTGCAAAAAATTGTGTTCAGCAGTTTGTCCGGCGCAGATGGGAGTAAAGTTTGAACTGGCTCTAATGTATTGTTGACCGACTTCCAACCCCAGTCTGTAGGGTCTAGTTGATAACCAAGCCACACTTGAACTTGGTAATATACCCGAAAAAGATGTTGATGTGCAGCAACTGAGGTTGGAGGAAGACAAGCTAATTGAACTTGTTTTTTATTTTTAGTATTTTTAACGGAACATGCATATCGATGCTTATCTAAACAGGTAGTTTTTCTAGGAGCTCCGTACATAGAAAGAAGAAAGCGGATGCCGTTGGTGATAACTTCTTGTTGAGTTGAATTACTCTTTTTAAAAACTTCAGCACATTGAACTAAATCTTGTTTTTCAAACATTTTGAAAATTGCTGTTCTGTTCTGCTGTTCTGTCAACTGAAGTCGTAGTTTTGCAAACATTTTGTAATTCGTTCAAAGTGAACTGACAGTCATCGCTATTTTCAATGTAAGTAAAAGCGAGTTTATACAGCACGTAAAATGAAATAAGAAATAAAATAAAGTAATTTAAAAAGTTAAAACTACACAACATCCATAACAGGTTTATACAGAAATAAAATAGAATAAGAATTAAGAAGTGAAATGAAAGATGATCATCTTTTATCTTTTATTTTATTTTAATTGGAATAGTTACTTGCACATGCGCATTTATAGAATTTTCCCAAATTGTCAAGAGAGGATGGAAGACAGATGACATGAAACGGCTGAGAACGCTTTGTTTTTGTTTTCCTAACCCAAAAATAGAGTTGTATTGCCATTTTGAAGAAATTTCATTTTTGTGTAATAATGCCGTTGTTAGATGATGAAGAGTTGATAATATTGTTGATGTTGACAACAGGGGCTCATTTTTTGCTAAATAATGCAAGACACCGTCGATTTACAATAAGACCCTTGAATAGAAATCGAAAAAGGCTGAATGTTTTTGATAACCTTTTGTTATTTGCCAAAAATAATGACAGGAAGCAATTCTTCAAGTATACAAGAATGTCTCCTGAAATGTTCGACTACTTGTTACAATTAATTACGCCATACATTCAGAAGAACAACACTAAATGCCCAATAGAACCAGGACAAAGACTCGCGATAACATTACAGTAAGTACCTATCTTTTGTTTAATTTATCATTTTAGTTACCTATCGGAAGGATGCTCCATGCAAGAAATTGCCTGGAATAATTACATTGGAAAGTCTACAGTACACTGTATATTAAAGGAATCCTGTGAAGTGTTATGGCATATTTTACAGCCAATAGTATTGCCTGAACCTACGGTTGATGACCTGCAAAAAATTTCAATGGGATTTTTTAAAAGGTGGAATATGACAAATTGCATTGGGGCTCTCGACGGAAAACATGTGGTCATACAAGCACCACAGTACTCTGGGACTACGTTTTTTTCATACAAGAGAAACTTTAGGTATATAAATTGCAAATAATTTTGTTGTATTTATTTAATTTCTGCTATATTTTTCCAGTATAATACTAATGGCTGTCTGTGATGCATACCATAAATTCACATACGTAGATGTTGGATGTGAAGGATCTAATCATGATTCGAATGCTTTTTCCAATTGTGAGTATGGTAAAGCTCTTCTCCAAAACCGTTTATCTATCCCAAATCCGAAAACTCTACCAGGGACTAGCATCATGCTTCCTCACTTTTTTGTGGCTGACCAAGCTTTTCCATTACATAGCAATATTATGTGGCCTTATCCTGGAACCTATCTAAATGAAAAAAAAAATGTTTTCAATATTCGTTTATCAAGGGCCAGAAGGACCATTGAAAATTCCTTTGGAATCTTGGCACAACGGTGGAGGCGTTTGAGGAATCCCATCATTGCAAATGTAGAACTTTGCGATAAAATTGTGCTTGCCTGATTTAACCATTGCAGAAAGAAAGTACTGCCCAACTGGATTTGCAGATTCTGTAAATGAAAATGGGGAAATAATCGAGGGTACATGGAGAAATAATATTCAGCCTTTGAGATCTGTTCGAAGGGTAGGTGCAAATAACACTGCAGAGGTAGTACGAATGAATAGGGATAATTTGTCAGAATATTTTGTTTCTCCCTTTGGTGCCATAATACATCAATTGGAACAGGTGTACCGTGGTGGAGTTCCAGATATTATTAATAATTGAATAAAATTAACTTATTATTATATTTTGTATTTTATTTGTCATCACTTCTACCATATGTGAACATATTTGAAATCTTCATGAAAAAAAGATGCACATACTTCAATTTGGGGAATATCAACTAAACTGCTTTCGGTGGAATTTGTTAATAAAAAAAATGGAATTATCTGTGATTACAGTAGTGCTAAACAGGTATTGTAATAAAAACTTTTAACAAAAAATTAAACCGACCAGAGAAGAAACTGAAAAGCAAAAAATATAATGAACCTTCTTAATCTTAATGATAACTGAGCTCTTAAACTAATGTGAGTACAATGTTAGGAGTGGTAGAATCGGTTAATGGGTGAAAAATAAATATTCTCTATTTTTCTACCGTTAAGAGTGATTTTTTTTTCAAATTCAAATGGAACCAACTTTGAGTTATACCTCATCCAATGAAATGAGAATCATCAAAATCAAACTACTCCGTGAAAAGTTATTTGTGGTCATAAATAAAAAAATTAGATTTATGCACCGGCTAGAAACCTCCTTCTTTTTTTAGCCGGTTAAAAATAGGCCATTTTTATAGCTGATATTAGCTAAATGTATTAAAAAATAAAAAGGCAGTAGTTGAACAATGAATTACATAAAAAAACACAAAAAACTGCAAATCTAATTTGTTTCCAAGTAATTAGCTAGTACAGTATATATTTTTTTTTTTAAATAATTTTTTGTTTTTGATTAAATGCTGATAAGTCCTTAACCAAACTTCTGACAAAATGTTCATCACTATTATCCGGTTGGTCTTCTGTTTTTTTATATTTTTCCCTCATCACTGTGGCAAGTGTGTCAAAACAACCACTAATTTTTTCGGTCAGAACTTCTTTTTTGTCTTTATTCGTTTGTATTGTTGTCCTTGGTATTTTTCTTTTTAGACTTGAAGACTGAATTGTACATTCTCTAAACTCTTGGGGATCTGCTCCCGTACTCGAGGGATCACCAATTGAATCATCCCAATCATTTGTATTTTCTTTTTCACTAGCAGTGATGGTGGTTGAAGAATCCCACTCTTTGTTTTGTGGTGTTCCAGAATCTGCATAATTTGAAGTTGACCTGCACATAGAAATGGGGAGTAATTTTTGTTTCATTCATTTCTTACGGTTTATCCAATTTACAATTAGAAAGATAGATTGAAAATGTAGTCAACAACAATGATTTTCTTAGAACTAACACGAGTCGATCGATATGATTTTATATGAAATTATTTTTTTAAACTATGATCACAACATGAATTGAGGTATATAAAAATAATTCAAGAAATGAATTCAACATTTGATCTATCTGAATTTATTTCAGATTAGCATAACATATATATTTATATATATATATATATATATATATATATATATTGTTAATATTACTCAATTCTTACCGTCTTGTGTGTAAGTATGGATCCAAAAAACCCATAGCCTTGTAGTGGGGCCAATGAACAACTATGCCTGACGATCCAGAAGGACAATTTTTCAATTCCCTCTTTAAGGTGGTGTATTAGTTCCTCAATGTTAAGAATCTTTGTTCACATGAATCCGCTGAAAAGTAAATAGACGTGTATACTTTATTTCCTGCTTATTTGTTGATATTTTTATACTTACGAGTTGCTTCCAATATGCAAGCTATGGTTTCCCAAGCATTTTCTCTTGCTCGCTTATCTTCAAATCTTTTATCATTTTTCGCATATAAATGTGGAAACCCCGACACTTGTTCTATCAAACTGGCGTCGTCTATCATTTTGTATGTGTTCGTGTTCGATTAAGTTTCAAATTTCAAAATATACTAGCTGTGAGCACCAAATTCAAAAATATTGTTTTTTGTTTGTGTACCAATAGTACCAACTCACAGAAGTTGAAGTTTGAGGTAGTGCCAACACAAAATCCCAAATTTTGATTGGCTACTTCTTATTTCTTACATTAATTTACTCATCTCTATAAACACTCGGAAAATTATTACTTCTTATTTTATTTTATTTTATTTCTTATTTTATTTTACTTGCTGTATAAACTCACCATGAGTATTTCCTCCATTGCCAGATTCGTAGCTTCGTCTTTAGGACGACCGATTTTAGCTCCAGTGGAAGGTTTTAAGAAAGTAACATAGCAATCTCGATGATACTTAGCTTCAGCAGCAACTAAATCATATTCAAATTCGACTCGAGCAAGAACAGCTTTTGCTAAAGCATCGTCACGAGTCCGAGCTGCTACCAGAATTGAATCTTTGAATTGAAGTGTACTTAATTGGCTAATTCGACGGCGAAAATCTGAGGATTTTTTTCTTTCATACTCTTCATTCAATTTCTGGCCACAAAAAAGCTGATTCACTGACACGTGATCTAGAACGGGGAGGACTTACTGTGGATGTACTGGCTTCTTGTTCTTCGCGTTGTCTTTTATTAGCTGCAGCAATAGGATACTTTCGAGTATAATTTCTACGACAATTTTCATGTATTGTCGCAGATTTCTGATTTTTGAGATATTCCGAAAATTCATCAGCTCTTTCGATACTTGCATTAATTGATGTCTTCATACCACGTTCAACAGTAACAACTTCACTTTCAGTTGAAAGTTTAGCACAAATAAAACAATATTCTGACATTTTTGTTATAAAACTCAAAACAGCACGATATAGGTTAGGATAAACACGTGTTTTCACTACAGAGTGGCGCTCAAGACTAACGGTATTTCATTTATTATAGCAGGTATGAGACCCTAGCCACGCACACAATAGAACAAGAGACAGGTGTTTTCTCGAAGTTACACTAGCGTATAAATTAAGGGACTGGGTTTCATTTTACCTGATATTCTTATAGTTATGACTTATGTATATTTTATATTTCAAGTATAAGTTACAATGACCGATAGAAAAAAAATTCAACATATATAACAACTCTAGAGATGTATATACGTGGCGTACTCATGCATATTATGACGATAACAACTTTTACAACTTTTTGAATCGTTATATCTCAGAAACGGTGGCTTGTAGGAGAAAAAGTATGACAAAATTTTTTATAGATAATTTTATAATCTACCTTTTTTTGTCTGGGGTACTTTCATGATAAAACTTACCGTTTTGCTGAAAATCGCGAAAAACTCATTTTTTTGATCTTTGACTTCGAGTAAATTTTTTTCCATACACAGGAATGATAGGGAACTTAAAAATTTCATTAATGATTATGTTTTGAACAATTTCACTGATTTTCAGCTTGTTGTGATTTTATGCACCTTCGAATGTCTAGATTGACCGGACTATTTGGAGTGCATGGGTTACAAGATGGCGTCCAAGATGACCGCCCGAATTTTGTTACTCGGAAGATGAGAAAACTATCATTTCAGAGTTCAAACATTGTTTATTGCAAGATTGCTAAGAAGATCCTCCTCCTTTTGTCAACCAACCTCCTCCTCTGGCTTTTTTTCTGTCTCTATTCCTCCTCCTCTTGTTTTTCTCTCTGTCTCTGTCTATGTGTTCGTTTTCCTACCAGCAGTTGTATCTCCTGCTCTCTCGGAAAATTGCTTGATCATTTCCGTACTCCTATATGTTATTGTATTTTTGGGCGTACGTGAAGGAGAGGGTTTTCAGGGATGGCCCAACAACTGCAGATAATATAAATATGAAGCCTTCCGTTCAACTAATGGGGCGATGCTAGAGTTCTAGGATCATTTACTAGAAGATTACCAGCTTGGTGACCTATTTGAGCAATAATAACTAGCCTTTCCTCAAAATATTCACACTGTTTCATGGTAATCATCCCTTCCTGTTCTTGTAAAGATTACCAGAATAGTTTCCTTTCTGATGTACTCCTGTTACTATTACTATTTCATTTTGTGAAAACATATTTTTTAAAGAATTGAATGGATGTATCAAATTTTACAACAGCGGCCTATTCCAAACCTTTTTTTCTCGAAAAAATCACCATGAAAATATTGAATGCATAAAGTCGGAGTTCCGTTCATAATTCAAGTAATTAACTGTGATTTTATGCAAATGGAGAGTGGCAAACTGGGAAAAAACGACGGAACGATAACTATGACTCTCCTGTGGCCAACAAACCACGGACAATTTCATTGCCATTCTTTGCTGCACGTTTCATTTTGCACCGCTGGTGACCTTAATCGCGTTAATTTGACTCTGGGTAGGGTTGATCCCACTTTATTCCATTTCATGCTGAATGCTGGAATAAAATGAGATGTTTCCAAGTTGGAATATAGAGAGATGACAGAATAGCTACGGCGGACATTTTCACAACTGAATGATGTAACAAAATGCAAAATCTATTTTGAATGAAATATTTACTTTTCCAAGATTCGTTGCAATTCACAGTTTACCATGAAATATTCATTATTTATTCCTTTCCAACACTTCGACACAGTATACAGAGAAACATAGGCTCATTGTTTCAAATATTCTCGACAGAGACCCACCCTACCCAAATAATTTGTATGGGCAATTAAAGAGCTTATTTTCGTCACAGAGAACCATGTTATAGTACAGTCAAAGTAGGATACGATATTTCACAAAAAGTTATTTTTGTTCACCGGCAGATATGAGAAAAAGTTAAATCATCGTCATGAAATGACATTTCATATATGCAAATGATGGTTTAGGAAATATTCTCCTGGGAGAATAATAAGATCAGAAAATATTGTTACTAATAAGAGTTAGAGTAGAGTAGAAGTTTTTTTCTTGCAAATGGTTGGTTTTAAATTTCACGCTCTTGAGTAATGAAATATTGTATTTTCAATAGATTTTTCTGTGACTGGAAAGAATTATATCGTAGCTAGGAATATATCTCAAATCACAAGGCTGTTGGTTCTAAGCTTTATTACTGGAAGATTCCATCCCCCAAAAACTTTTTACCAAAAAAACAAACCGACGAAAAACTTAACTGGAAAGCAAAAAATAAAATCAACCTTCTTAGTCTTAATGACAATTGAGCTCCTAAACTTATGTGAGTAACTAATTTCGAGTCCGCGCAAAACAAACTAGCAATTGAATTAGGTAAAGCGTAAAATGATGGCAGCGAGATGCACAGCGGCGTTTTGATTACTTATTCAATGTAATATAATGATCTTCGATAATTGTTTGTTTGGCGCCGACTCACATTAGTTTGGGAGCTCAGTTATAATTAAGACTAAGAAGGTTCATTTTATTCTTTGCTTTTCAGTTCAGTTTTTTGTTAAAAAGTTTTTACTTTTGACTTTTTTTGACAAGAATCAACTAATAACAGTCTACTCAATTGACTCCAGGTATCCATTATGTTGTAGTGTCATCAGAACTACCTATATATGTGCCAAGTTCCAACAGAATCGGTTCACAGATGGAAAATTAATAATTCCCCATTTTCTACCCCTAGGGGTGGTATATTGTTTTTCGAAAATGACCAACTCTGAAGTATACCCTGTCCATTGAAAAAAGAATCTAAATCGGATAACTCAGTACAAAGTTATGAGTGGTAGAATCGGTTATCGGGTAAAAATTCAGTGGATGAACTATAAAAACTCTCATGGCATTCATTTTTTCAGTTATATAGCCCTTGCCAGCGTGATTTTGAGTTTTCCAAAGTGTATTATCATTCAAATAAGTAATAGTTCAACTGATTGAATTTCCATCAATATTCAAATGCTAAGATTTCTCGTATGAATATCCTTTCTGTTACTTTATTAGTTATATTAGGGACCAAGCCACAGAAAATTCATTCAACTGACGCCTATTTGCAGCGACTTTGTTTTAAAGAACAATTAGGCTAATTGTCCTTTAAATTACCATTAGCGGTTTTTGTGTGTTGCACCAACTTTAAGAGACTCTTGAAGCATCCATTAGAACAGCATTAGCTAACTGACCAAACTCCTTCCCTAAAATATCTTCAAATTGTTCTTCAACCTCAAATATTCAAAAATACTCGATTTTTGTTAATTAATATAGTGCCTGAAGATTTGTGACTTGCGAAAATGAAAAATTTTGATGAGGTCCCGGTGGAGGATTTTCTAGAAGACGATTTAGAAGTCCTTGATTTCGTCGATATGGGCTACCCAGGACGCATTTTTCTTAGGCCAAATTGCCATGAAGAGATGTCCAAAAAAGACTTTTCCAGAAGGCTAACAAAGCCTACAGTCATGACACTTCTAATCGTAATTGAGAGTCAATTGGAGTACCCAGATCATAGGTAGGTCAATAGTAAATATAACCATATAGAATATCAGTTTTTAAGATGGCTGTAATGTCCGGCAATTGTAAAACTACATGGGTATATATAGGTACTGCTTTTCTCGAACACAATGATTTTATTTTAGAAATAACAGCCTCTCGCCGATGAATCAACTGCTTCTGACACTCAGGTTTTTTGCCAGCAGTGGGCACATGATTCAGATGACGGACTTCAGGAATGTCCATGTCTCTACAGTGAGTAGAGTAATAGCTTTATGTATCACCACTAATGACATCTCTACGCCCCAGAGTTGTAAATATGCCCCATTCTCACCCAGACTTCGTATTTTTGAGAATTTGTAATAGAGTTTGTTTGTTTATTTCCCAATATATTTTTATATCGAAGGGCTAATGTGAAAAGATGACTCACTTTCCTGTGCTAAAATTCAGCCACCTGATTTTTTTTGCTCTTGCGGACATCGTAAAAAAAACTATCTTTTTGAAAACCACCACACAAAAAAGTTAAATTATATGAAAAAGGGGGAATTTTGTGGCATAGAGGACAAACTATTAAATTAAAGAAAAAAAACATCCTCAAGTGGGAGTCGAACCCACGACCTTATGATTTACTGCTGTAAATCATATACACTCTACCATCTGAGCTATTCGAGGACATATGAATCGACACACGCTCGTGAACCCTTTCCTTCCATAATTTAATATTCATGTGAGAAATGAATCGAAAGTCAAACGAACTTATCACTGGCCATCGAGATCCAATACATCAAATTAAATTTTCAAGAGTAGAGATGAAATAAAATTTACGTGTTTCGAATTTTGGAATATCCTTCTCCAGTACGTACCTAACCCTAGAATGTAACAAAATTTCATTCTCCTGTTACCGATATCCTCTGACACATGACCTGTTCTATAATACCCAGCGAGCACAAATATCCCTGTGAGGTTTTGGGATGTTTTGAAAATGTTGGCATGAGGATGTTTGTAGTATTTTTTTTTTGTTCTTCTGTAGCATTTCTTTTATGCCTACTTAGAGGAATTGGCGAAGTCAAAAAATGTTAACGTGTGGATGTTCTTTATAGACATAACATAGTTCACCTTGAGAGGTTCATCCCAGATATTGAATATTGTCCAGTTTCATAATGGTTCTCGACAATTTTATTCAATTACTTGATCATTTTACACAACAAAAAGTTTAAAATTTCATGTGAATTAAACCTTAGAATATTTATATTTTTGACCCTCCACTTTCAACTATTTATTTAATTTTGTATTCCTTCATTTTAATGCCAATACCTCCTATTTTACACAGGACAGAAACAACATTCTTATAGTTTCATAAGCAAATGGATCCAATATTATTCATTATGATAAAAATCAATGTTCAAATAACTTATCCACTAATTTTCTGCTTTAATTTTAAAATTCCCGCCATGTTACATTGTTACAATTTGGCTATTCATTATGGTACACCTGATAAACCTCGCAGAACAACACTGAACTGTATGGCACATGGATGGGACACTGCATTCAGTATTCACTATTCAGTGTATTCCAATTCTAGCTTCCTCTTCCCGCGTTATTTTGGAGTTGAGGCGTTGGTTGAAGTTTTTTCTTCAATTAACGAGCAAAAACGTGGAAAGTGATGAGTGTTTGAAGTGTAGTGAACATTCACAATCATATAATAGACATTTTTGATATCACTGAATAACTAAATACAGTATTACATGAAATAAATGTATTAGCATAGTCCAGAAACATAATATAACCTCAAAGGCATACAATGTGTATTTCTTGATAGGTTGTTTGAATCTGTAATGACATGGTCAAACTGTATCATTGAAGATTCTTGAAAAATACTACCTGTTTTCTTTATAATTTTTCCATTAGGAACTTTGTTAGTTTTCAAATTATGGGGAGTTGGAAAATAAAAAACAACTACTCATGTTTTCCCATGAAGAAGGTGTATGAGTCTTGAAATATATTGACTATTCACATAGAAGAATTCGGTTTGTGATAAAACTGAAGAATCTCTGTGACAATGAATTTTTTTCTAAACATAAATTCAACTGAATCTTCCTTTCTAGAGATACAATTGGAATTATATATAAGACAATATCCAATAATATTGCAATTAGTTTCAAAATTGAAATCTTAATTTCAGTACCCTAAGAAATATAAAAAGCTTGGAAGTTATAAAAAAAAATATTTTCATTTTTCAACATCAACACTATCATCCTAACAGAATAAATTAATAAGAAAGTTTCATTCAGAATGTGTCAAGTTCGTTTTTTCAAGAAGAATCTCCATTTAGATTACATGATAGACTTTTTGTGATATCCCGGGGACATCCTGAAAATACCCACCTGCTGCATTGGCTGTTCTACAAAAGTTCTATGCATGTAAAAACAGAACATCGCAGTGGATGTCCAATGTCTCAAAATCTCGCACTTTTAACATCTCTGAGATGTTTTTGTACTTGAATGTTTTGAATTTCAACCAATAAGAATTATTCATATCGTTTTCGTACACCTTTATCAATTGCAAACTCATATTCACGTAATTTTGGAGAAAAAAAGGTTGGAGCATCTGAAAGATTGAAACTCCCTTTTTCTATTGAATGCCAATACGATTGAAGGTTAAATGACATCATCCTGATTGTAAAACCATATATTTGAAACACTCTTCATAGTCTTTAGTTCGTGTTCATGTCGATAATGAAGTTGTGAGTATTTATTTTCCTATTTAGTGAATGGTGAGTGAAATATTTTTCGACTAGTACGTGATTTTAGTATTGTGCGTAAATATGTAGTATAGTGATTATAGACCAGTGTTTTACGAATTTTGAATAGGTTATGGGCAGCCTTCCGTGGATTCGAGAACAGATGGTCCCTAATATGCAATTTCAGGTAGGTGGTAACTATAATTTTTTCATAAACACATGAAAAACAGACGTTTTATTATCTTTTTCGTGTTCATTTGGTATAGTTCTACGAATTTCTAAACTTTGCCTTCCTTGTAATTTATTTTTCGGGAGAAACTAATACCTTTCATTTTGACATTGTTCTGGTTTACATTCCAAATCTAATTTCCCATATATTCGCTTTTAGTTACGACACAGTTCAACTACCAAGTTGCAGAAATTATAATTCGGTAAGTGTAGGATTACTTAATATAGACATATCATCGACTTGAGAAATGAATATATTAGTATCAATTCTCAAAATATTTTCGGCATAATTGACAAGGTTAAACTTGACATTCTCAACTTTTCACGATCAAACTTATACGAACATGTTTTTTTTTTAGAACTGATCAGTTGATTCCTCTAATTTTCTAGGATTTTTTCCGCACCATGTTTTATTTCTCTTGTCCATATTGCAATATGAGCTGTACAAAAAACTGTGAAAAGTTCATAATAGCATAAACATATATCAACAAACGGTTCGCTGAATTGAATTGGAAAATTTCTTGTAAAATTACGTAGCTGTTAGTAGTCATATGGAAAAATCTAGCCTTTGCGAGTATTTCCATCAAAAAACGATAGGAACTCATGTTTCCTACATAAATTGCTAATAGGCCAGTCAAAATAGACCGCCAATTCACAATAATTACAAACATTTATTTAGCACTGCCGTATGTTGAGGCATCCAGTAAAAACCAAATATAAAAATTTGCACACTCATCCGGTGACCGAAAATGACTCAACTTCGCATAAAACGTTAATTAGCTATATCTCCTTGGATAAAATTGCAAACATTGTGCAAATTGCAGGTATACTCCCTACCTTTTTTTGTACATCCCTTGTAAAATTTGCACACGCAATTTTCAACCGGAAATACGAATAATCCTGATTAAGTTGTAATTTGCGCTAATTCTGGTTACAAAATTGCAAACATTGTGCAAATTTGTGGTAAAATCATGGTTCATGGTTCGTCACCCCTAAAATGCTTTAGATTTTCAAACTTCTCATGTGTACGGAACATCAAAAAATTATGGATAACGCTAAAAACACTCTCAGGGGCAAAGTTTTAGGTGTCACGAAATTGCAAACAATGTTTTCGTGCTTTGCAAACTTTGGTGGCATAATTTTAAGTCGCCAATTGAGTTTGCACCTTTTTCAGTATCCCGGAAGATGGTGAAAATGAACATTATTTTCAGAAGCAATTTTCGCAAATCAATTGAGTCGATTTTTGCGGATGACACAAATTTCCAAACTTTGTGCAATTTTTTCTCAAAGTTCTGGAATGGCAAACAAGTCTACCTATGAATTTGCAACCCTATAAAACGTCGGGAAAACAGGGCATTAGAATATTATCAATTAAGACGATTTTCGCGGATGATGTTTTGAAATTATATGTGAAGTTTTTTATTTTCGGGCTATAACACTCCTTTTATTGTTTGGTATTTCTAATCTTACAGAAGCATTCTGGAAATTTTCAGTTTTTGGATATGTTGTATTTGATTTTGAATTCAATATTCAGAAATTATATACAAAATTTGACAGTTCAAAACAATCCGTAGAATTGTTTTTTTAAATCATTCGAAAATTCACAAAATTTCGTTGATTACGACAATTTCGTTAAATTCTGAAAGTTTGGAAATTTTGGAGAAATGGATATTCTGAAAAATGTGATAATTTCAAAAAATTATATAGTTTCCCAAAAATTTTAAAAATCTAACGATTCATGAGCAATATAGATTCGAACAAAATTATCATTCAAACGACAATATAAATAAGCTGTTTTTTAAGACCGATAGAAGAATTTGGCAAGGGGAGACAATTCCAAAATAGAACAAATATCGAATCGTTTTGTATACTCCGAGGTGAATGGAGTGCGTGACCTTAACAAACAAAAACAAAAATTGAAATATCTATTGTTCCGGCATGCTGGATGGTGGGATTGCCGAAGTTTTATGGGTTTGCAAATTCATGAGTCAACTTGTTTGCTTCTCCAGAACTTTGAGAAAAAATGCACAAAGTTTGGAATTTTGTGTCATCCGCGAAAATCGACTCAATTGACAAAATTCCATTGCCCTGATTTCCTGACGGTTTATAAGGTTGAAAATTTATAGGTTGACTTGTTTGCCATTTCAGAACTTTGAGAAAAAATTGCACAAAGTTTAGAATTTTGTGTCATCCGCGACAATCGACTTAATTGATAATATAATATTTCCCGGCTTCTCGGTAATTTTATAGGGTGGCAAATTTATACGTAGACTTGTTTGCCAAATTAAATCACTTCCGCCATCTTCCGGGATACTTAAAAAGGTGCAAAATCAATAGGCGACTTGAAATTATGCCACCAAAGTTTGAAAATCACGAAAACATTGTTTGCAATTCCGTGACCCCTAAAACTTTGCCCCTGAGACTGTTTTTAGCGTTATCCATGATTTCTGGATGTTCCGTGCACATGACAAGTTTTCAAATTTAAAGCATTTTAGGGGTGACTAAACCATGATTTTACCACAAATTTGCACAATGTTTGCAATTTTGTAACCAGAATTAGCACTAATTACAACATAATCAGGGATTATTCGTATTTCCGGTTCAAAATTAGGTGTGCAAATTTTACAAGGGATGTAGAAAAGAAGTTAGGGAATATACCTACGATTGGCACAATGTTTGTAATTTTGTCCAAGGAGATATTGCTAATTAACGTTTTATGCGAATCTGAGTAATTTCCGGTCACCGGATGAGTGTGCAAATTTGTATATTTAGTCTTTACTGGATGCCTCAACATACGGCAGTGCTAAAGAAATGTTTGTAATTATTGTAAATTGAGGGTCTATTTTGACTGGCCTATAAGTTTATCGGTACTATTATGATCATGGTAATATCGTTCATAATTAACGTATCAATATCACATTATTCACTTTTTCGGTTGTACGAAAAACTGAAAAATATTCATATGTAGTAGTATAAACAAATAACAATCAACAAAGTTGCCGTCGAATGAAAAGATTAGTGTCAATAACCAAAACATCGGTATTGGGATATTTTAGAAGGTTGAACATGAAAATGCATTAATATAATTAACGACTTCTCACGCTATATCAAGTTAGAAGATTTTTCTCATTTTCAAGGACATTTATTTCTTTCGGCACCAGCAACATTGTATTACAAGACATGCGTGCCATTATATCGGCTTACAAAAAATACGTAGTTTCCCTTGATTTCGTGGTATCCGTCGGTTATTAGGTCGTGATTATTTTGTAGTCGTATGTCGTATATAAAAACCTCGTAGTTTTTTGTATATCCATATTTCTGCAACTCAGAAATGATGATCGATTAAAGTTCGTGATTTTTTCTTATTTATGCGAGTATTTCCATCTAACAACGACGGGAAACACGTTATTTTGGTTGTACAACAAACTGTATTGAATGTTGTCGTGGCTCCCAGGTGTTAGGTATAACAACCACCCACCTGATCGCCAAATGTTATGGGTTGCTCCACACTCGAGATGTTAATTAATAAAGTACCTAACCGCCTACCAAATGGGTAGATGGTCGGTGGTTTTAATAATTACCCCAAGTATGTATTGAAAGGGAGATCTTAATCGCCCAGGGAGTTGTTAATCAAAGAGATCTTCGAATAACATAGAAGAAGATCTAAGAGCGGCTTTAGTCTTCCTCTCTGCCCTGAGAGATAGTTGAGCGTGGGTTGTTCATTTATTATTCAGATTTACAGACCTTACTATTATTCGAATTCACAGGAAATAATGCACGGGAAAAAGGAAATAAAAATGAATATAATTAATCTAATCTTAAAATACAGGCACAATCGTATAACATAACCAATCAAAACAAAATATGCTATTTCGCTATTAAACAATTATAGAAGATGATAGTATGTCAAGTTTTGGTCTACAAAAGGGTAATCACTAATATCAATATTTCTCTTCATTCTTATCCTTTTTACTTTCGACTAAGGCATAACGCATAACCCTGTATATGATAGTAACCAAAATATTTAGGAATAAGGTACTTGGAGAATTGACTTTCCAAACATGATCTTTCAAACGTACTTACATAATTCTCAGGTAAATCACTTGCACTCACATTAACAATTGATTAGACGAATAGAAATTATTAATTTTATTCGCGCCTTCATTAATTTGGGTTATTATGGTTTTATTATTTACTTTCGTGTCTTGACTTTATTTAGCTACTTTTCCTGGACTATGAATAGAGATTATGAAATTGGCGTTGAAAATATGCAAGGTTTATGGTAGCACTAATAAACAGATGATGACCCGGTAGTTATTGTATTTGTCGAGCCGATTTGACATTGTAGATTTCTCTTTGAACAAAAACCTATTTCGCACTAAGGTAGAGATTGATGATGCAACCAATTTAGCTTCATTATGAATTATCTTGAATTTCTCGTATGTGTTACATCATTTATTTCAGCATTGAATTTAATTGTACTTGTAATAATGATTTCTAATTAAATGCTGCGTACATGGAGTCAAGTATATCTGATGACTGTCGAATTATAACCCTTCTTTCTTTTAGATTCAAGTTTCTTTATATATAGTCTCGATTCCCTCCTCTCGTTTGTGTTATTTCAGTCATTTCATTTGTGATTTTTATGTGTACTCATTAATGGGGTTTATTATACCAGCGCATAGGAATGCTTCAAATAGACCGCCCATCCAATGATGTATTTATAGATTTTTTTGTGCGGTCGGCATCCGTCTCTAGACATGTCGGTTACATTAACAAGTTAATTTATTACAGAACAAGAATTTCTCCTGTGATATTCACCGCGAACAAAGAGTTACTCTTCAACCGTATTAGGTCATTAAATGAACAATCTGAGATAATTATGCATTCCTTCAAAAGTTAATGGTGCATGTGTTAGAACTTGATAATGGTTATTTCTTTTTCTAAATGATTATGACTAGGCAGGGTTACTACAATGTTTCGTAGCCATAAATAGATATCAATCAACGGTTTGTTGAATTGAACTGAATATCGTCCATAAAATAAAGGCATGGAGTAATAAACCGCTTATCGTATCAAATCTAGGTAGGTATAAGTACGAACTGCTAGGAAAAACCCATAATCTTTGGATTTTGCACCCTAAATGAGGGTTCACGCCTCTATTTTACGGACTATAATTTTATGTGGAAAATACATCACTGAAAATATTTAAAATTCCAACCTATAAGAAATATTCATATCGTTTTCGTACACCCCTATCAATTTCAAATTCATGTTCACGTTTTTGGGAGAAAAAAGGGGTGGAGCATATGAAAGATTGAAACTTCCTTTTTCCATCGAATGCCAATACGACCAAAGATTGAATGACATCATCCGGATTGATGAACCATATATTTGTAATACTCTTCAATATTTCTAGTTTCTGTTCTTGTCGATATGAAGGTGTATGAATATTTGTTTTTTCCATTTTAGACTAGGAGGAATCGGCGCATGAGTACCGAAAACTATTCCACCTCAATTTTTTTATGCGATCCTCTTCAAATTGCCCTACTGATGATATAAAGGCATGCTGCCATGGGGCAACCCCGTGCCATATTGTTTAAACCGAAATTGTTTAAACAATTGCAAGGAATTGTTATTTTTCAACCGGACAAATTTTTTTTATACTCTTTATGGAAATACAAATTAAAAAGTTCCCATGACTTTTTACGATAAAGTTAATATTTTTAGAGATATGAATATTTAAGGGTTCGAAAAATCTCAAATTTGGGTACTTTTGACTCATGAAAAATATATTTAAAAAAAAAATATATATAAATAATTATTTTTTTAATTCTTTATACAATATTTTATAATATTCTTCATAGATATTTGAAAAAATTTCATTGTTTAAACCTGTTTTTTATTGTTAATTTCGCGCGCTCACAAGTATGAGTCGCTTACCTTTAAGTATCGCCGTCTCTCTCTGACTCATGCGCTGCATCGGCCTTTCTGTGTCCTGAATTATTATTTATCATTTATCTTGAAAACTATTAACTTTATCAAGATTGTTAAAGAGAGCAATGTTATTAATAATGAAATTGTCTACAATTTGTTTTCAACAATTTTTTTTTCTGGAATCAATTTTACAAAAGTTATTTAAGCATAAATCGGAACATGTAATTAAAATTACTTTTTTATCAGTTTATATTACTTTTTTTTTATTAAAACAGAAAGTAATTACATTGAATAGCTTCTTCAAACGAAGGTTATAGATGTAGAAGTATGAAATAATGAAACAAAATTTGAAAATAAGTATTTATTATCAATATCATTTTTATATATTATATTTTTACAGTCTTCTGGATCACATCCACATAGAAGTATGCAACTAATATTATTTTTTTTACAGTAACAAGCTTTGGTTGCACAGGATTTCTTACAATTACACAATTTTTTAAGATCAGTTTCAAATGGGCTTTTGTTTATAAATAAAGGTAGCAAAGTACCATTCTCTAGTTTGTATCCGAAATTCGTAAAATCTAATGTTTCATATTGGGGATTCAATGCATTTTTCCAAATGTATGTTTGAGCAGAAGCTCTAAGTGCATGCAAATGCAAGGCATCTGATGTGCACGGAATTTTCGATAAATTAATATTAGTGCCAAAGCAACGAGAAAAAATACTTTGTCTAGCTTCATCCGCCGTGTTACCTTTTTTACCCAAAATATTTAAATACAATCTTTCTAAGCCTTTCAACTCCTTAGTACTTAAATCCAAGCCATTGCCAAGAGGGACTAAAGCATCACGATTTTCTTTTACTTTTATCATTTCTAAAGCTTTTTTTTGTGCCAATTTTACTAGTCGTATCACAACCCGTAAATGCGTGTAAAGCAGGTAAAATTTCACAAACCGGGTACGACGCATACTTGTGAGCGCGCGAAATTAACAATAAAAAAACAGGTATAAACAATGAATTTTTTTTAAATATCTATCAAGAATATTATTACCTATTGTATAAAGAATTAAAAAAAATATTATTTATATTTTTTTTTATATATATTATATATATTTCATTGTTCAAAAATACCCAAATTTGAGATTTTTCGAACCTATAAAAATTCATATCTCTAAAAATATTATTGTCCGGTTGAAAATAACAATTCCTTGCAATTGTTTAAACAATTTCGGTTTAAACAATATGGCATGGGGTTGCCCCATGACAACATGCATTTATATCATCAGTAGGGCAATTTGAAGAGGATCGCATAAAAAAATTGAGGTGGAATAGTTTTCGGTACTCATGCGCCGATTCCTCCTAGTCTATTTGGTGAGTAGAGGGAAATATTGTTCGACTGTTACGTGATTTCAGCAGGTCAGGGATATATTTTACCGACTGGAGTGCAAAATGACGTGTTCTGCCGTTTTTTTTTAATTTGGTTTATAGATGAATATTATTCAAATATACAGGGAATAGATTCAACCCCTTCCTCAGTACCCATCTATCGTTTGAAAGTTGAATCTTTTGGCTCAGAAGTTGATGTGTCGGCCAAGTCTTCTTTTTTTATATGTATGGATTAAGGTATATTCAAATTCCATATAGTTATTCAATTGATGTAGATCGTTCTGTACATGTGAAAATGACTTTTTTAAATTGAGAATCAACAAATTTGAATTTTTAATCTGTTAGCGTGGGGTATGGAATACATATGAGATAAAAAAAATCGTTTGATGAGATAACCTCGATACCTATAAATAAACCGAGCACTTCACATTCTCCTGAGAAAAATTTCGAAAATTGAAGTGAAAGACAGAGAGAAATGCGGTACAAAAATAGGTCGAGCGCGATTCAAAGCCTCGCATTTCGAAATTCGTTAAAAATTACTTCCCTTTTCATGGCGGGATTTTGCTGAATGCCGTATCAAACGATACAATTTCGTTTGGGGGATCGAATGGGTTTGAAAGATGTAATTTTCTATAATCTATCGATGGAATGGTGAATATATTCGCCTTCTGGAGTTGAAGTAAGTAATAATTATATCGTTGTTGTCGCAAAAATTAAAGTATTTAATTGAGAAATCGCCTTTGTCTGATATCTCAAGAGTGATCCTTTGCAAAGATAAATGCTATGAAAAATATATACGATTCGGATATTGAGCCAGTAGTCTAATCAACAAGTTCAAAATGGTGTTAATTATTGATAAAGCTCCCAAAAATATGAGCGATAGCTCAATGGATCCGAAATGACGTGTAGAAAAATATATTAATTAAGAAATTTCAAGAAAAGATTCTTACAGAACAGGAAATTTCCATAGAAAAAGTACCAACTCCCGGAACTCTGCCTCCATTATTTATAATTTTAATTTAACGCCGAAAATAGGGCTCCGCGTGGCAGTTATTGCATGAAATAATTTTTTTATAGTATTAAAAATCAATTTTGACATTTGAAAAAATTATGCTGTCAACTAAATACTTGAAAGAATAAAGTCCCGTTGAAAAGAAATTCTTATGTTCAATTTTCAAAAAGTTATACAATTGTTTACTAACAAGTTTTTTTCCTACCTCCGTTTTCACAAATGGCGACAGAAAAGTTTAAATAATTGACTTGAATATATTTTTCGATTTTCGGAGTCTTTCTTATATATTGAATTAAGAAGATCACGTAATACAAAGTTATAAAAGTTCTTTATTTTGTTTATTATAATTGTTTAAAGTAAAAAAAAAAATTAAAAAAAGTATATAAAAAAAATTTGTTCAAACAAATATTATGTTATTGCCTTTTCCGCATCCAACAATGGCATCAAGTAACGCTGGATTATTTATAAACAAATGGACAAATTTGCTATATAATTTTTTTGAAACCATTTTGTTGTCGTGACAAAATAATGATTTCTATTGTTTAAATAATTAGTGGAGAATTTATTTTTTCATTGAAAATAATAATTGACATTTTTCAATAGGGTAACAAAAATAGTTATTTATTATACATGGGAAAAAAGTATAAGATTTTATCTCGAGGTTGTGTTGTCGCCCGACGCCAAGCAGAGGGAGACAAAAAACCGAGAGCTAAAATCTAATATTTTTCCCGTGTATAATACACAATTTTTTTCTGTGACAGGAAAAACGGCGATTTAATTTTGAAAAAACATATAATTACAATATATTAAAGTCAGAAAATTATCGATGTGAAATTTGAATTTTTAAACTGTTACGCTGTTGTACTTAAAGCGACAATTAGACCTGCGTTGCTATGGAATCATTCAAATTAATCAAATATCTGTCAATTTAATTGTGTGATTTGATTTAAAAATTGTTTAGTAGTTATTTTGAATAATATACAGTGCTTCTCAAAAGTCCTCTCCCCCCTCTTATTTTTGGAACGATTATACATAAACAAATTAAATTTGGAAACTGAATATTGAAGGTTGTAAACTTCCCTACTAGTGATGATAGATGACGAAATCGTCAAAGATGACGTCACAAGGCCATTGTGACCAATAATTTTGAATGGAACCCTACGGCAAGCGACACCTCTTTTAGAAGGTATCGAATAAACCTATTCAATGATACTAATTTTGTTTGTGTTTATGGCAGTTTTGGCAACTCGCTTTCAAAAAACGCAAAGCTGTGATGAATTAAATCAGTTAATACTAAAATTCAAAATTCAAGCTCCGCCTCTGGATAGTTTTTAAAGAAGCTGACGTTTTTGTTAGTCTCCCTAGTTCGACGTTTTTTTAATCGTCCATGTTTTTGTACATTTAATATTTTGTGTATTGTTGATCGTACGTTTAAGTAACTGTTTTAGCAGCTTTTGGTACTTTTAATATATTTGTACATTTTAATAATTTGTTAAACTGTTGTGAGCCGAACGTTTAAGTGCTCCGAGGAGCGAAATGGTACGTGCTTTAGGTGATAAAGTAGCAGCGATCCTAATTCTTGGTGAAACTGACAAAATATTCATGCAGCAGAACGCATTTTTGATGAGAGGTTTCCCGATCGCCCCGTTTCGAGGACTTATTTAAGGGAGCTTCTTCGTAAGTTTGAAACAACGGGTAGTATTAATGATGCGAAACGATATGGCAGACCACAAATTTCTGATGAGAAAAAAATTGATATACTGGCAGAAGTAATAGTTAATCCTACTTCTTCAACAACTCACGTTGCATCTACCTGTGAAGTCAGTCGAAGTACAGTACACAGGGTGTTGAAAAAAAACAAATTTCATCTATACAAATTAAAAATGGTTCATCAACTCTCAGACGACGACCCAGACCAAAGACTAGAATTTTGTGAAAATATGGAAACTAAAATTAACCAACAGCCAGACTATGTCAAAACAATTTGTTTTAGTGACGAAAGTACTTTCTATCTGAATGGAAATGTAAATACACAGAATGTGAGGTATTGGAGTTACGCAAATCCTTACCTGTTTCGTGAAACACATACCCAATTTCCCCAGAAGGTGAATGTTTGGGCAGGTATCCTGGGAAACCACATCGTTGGGCCTCTTTTTTTAAATACTAATTTAACCGGTGAGGTTTATCTGGAGCTGTTGCAAAATGCAATAGAACCGTTATACTTGAAATTTTGGAAGATAATCCAGATGAATTCAGCAATTTGGAAATAACATTTCAACAGGATGGTGCTCCTCCACACTATAACGGTGCAGTAAGACGGTATTTGGATGAGGAGTATCGTGGTAGATGGATTGGACGACGAGGTTCAACGGAATGGCCCGCTCGATCACCGGACCTCACACCTTTGGATTTTTTCTGTGGGGGTACCTTAAATCGAAGGCTCACGCCACTGAACCTGACAATATTGACGTTTCAAAACAACGTATTGTTGCAGAATGCGAGGCTGTTCCGCAGACACATTTGCAAAAGTACGAGAAGAGTTTAAAAATAGGATATTCCACTGTCAGGAAGTAAATGGAGGTCACTTCGAGCAATTTCTTTGAGTAGATACTGATTCTTAAATCTGTAATGAATATCATACTGAATGGAATTTAAATTTTAATGTTTACTAATGAGCCATTAAAACTGCCATAAACACAAACAAAATTAGTATCATTGAATAGGTTTTTTCGATACCTTTTAAAAGAGGTGTCGCTTCCAATCCACAATGGCCTTGTGACGTCATCTTTGACGATTTCGTCATCTATCATCACTAGTAGTTTACAACCTTTAATATTCAGTTTCCAAATTTCACTTGTTTATGTATAATCGTTCCAAAAATAAGAGGGGGGGAGGGGACTTTTGAGGAGCACTGTAAAGTAAAAAAATGTCTGATTCCGGGTTTTTTCTGACTCCACCGGAGTTAGTAGATGTAGCGAAAGTAGCGTTACAAACATTATGCCAGCTAAATCGCGGAAAATTTACGAAACCGCGTATTTGAGATTTATGGAATGGAAGATGAAAAAGATATGCAGTTATTTCTCGGAGACGCTAGACGGTGTTCTGGCCTTATTTTTCGGAACTGGCACAACAAAAAAAGCCATCAACAGTGTGGTCGAATTATTCAATGATTAAAATTGACTGTTGTACCGAATAGTTCAAAGAATATGTCATTCATGCAATGCACTTTTAATAATTATACTTTTGATAAGGAAATGTAATGTTTATATGATAAAATAATGGAAAATCAAATACCTACCTTTACTTATGTGTATATATATCCGGGAAAAAAGTACTAACATTTGTGCCGGGGAAAAAGGAATTTTATAAAAAGTTATACTTTGTTACCTGTCAAGAATTAAATGTCAAACTCTTTTCCCGTCACAGAAAAAAAAAATTATCAATAATTTTATTGTTTATTGATTTTACAATTTGTTATAAACAAATTCTGACTAACATTATATTTTTTTTCTGAAAGTAACTAGAATTACAGAAATAGCCATATATAACGAAATACCTTTGAAAAATAAATTATAACTTGATTTGTTAAGTAACAGACTGACATAACTTTCAAACTATTAGAGATACGATAATGGACATTCAAGTCGTTTTTATGAAGGATTATTCTTTGGAATGAGTAAGAGACCAAGTTTGTAGCCATTGTTGATCAGCTGTTATATGCATTTGTTTATAATTTTTTTTTACATTTCCATATCTTTTATAACTTATAAATTGTTAAAAAATGCAAATACAGTAATGGACCTGCAAGACAATTTTGTTCAGTGATAAAATATCTGCCAAATAACTTTCAAGTCATATCCATATCTTTTATAGTTTGAATTATATACGTGTTTTAAGTAATATTTATCAAATTCGTGTTGAATTTTACGTCATACTTTCTCTATTTATTATGGTACTTTAACTTTTGTCAGCGAATATTATTTCCTATAGGGTTCTTCTTTTGTTCCGAATGTATGAATGTTTTGAAGATACAGCCGATAAAACTTCAAAAAATTCGAGTAAAACTCCAGAATTTGATCGGAAAATCAATTTATTTTTGAATAAACAATAGCAGCACTTCCAGCTAGAAGCTACTATAATTTATTATAATATATAGAAAGTAAAATGATAGCAAAATATAAATAAGTGATGCAATAAAAAAATTAAAAATCATTAAACGGAACGCGAGTTTGATAAATAATACTTAAAACAAGTATTTATTTTAAACTATAAGATATATTTAAAAGGTAATTTGGCAGATATTTTATCACTGAACAAAATTGTCTGGAAGGTCCATTACTGTATTTGGTATCAAGTTCTATGATATAAGAGATACGAAAAAATCAAAATAATCTTAAATTTTTATAAACAAATGCATATAACAGTTGATCAACAATAGGTACAAATTTGGTCTTCAATTAATTTGAATATTGATTATTCTTTCATAAAAACGTCTGGACTGTCCATTATCGTATCCCTAATAGTTTAAAAGTTATATCGGTTTGTTACTTAACAAATCAAGTGGCTGTTATAACTTCGGGATCGTGTCATATTTGAAAAAAATCAGTATTTTGTTACATATGGCTGCTTCTGAAATTCCTATATCTTTCAGAAAAAAAAAATGTTAGTCAGAATTTGTTCATAACAAATTGTTAAATCAATAAACAATGAAATTATTGACAAAAAAATTAATTTTTTTGTTTCTGTATTGAACAATGCCAATTATTATTTTCGAAGAAGAAATCATTTCTCAACTAACTATTTAAACAATGGAAATATGAAAAATCGATTATTAAATATAAAAAATAATGTTTTTGAGATGTTTTTTTTTAAATGGTTATTTTTTCATGACAACAAAATGATGAAAAAAAAAATCAAATAGCAAACTTGTCTATTTGTTCATAAATAATTTATTGACAAATGACGTGAAGAAATCTATCCCCGCGTAACTCAATGCCATTGTTAGATGCGGAAACGGCCAAAACATAATATTTGTTTAAAACAATTTCTTTTACCTGATTTTTTGAATATTTCATTAATTTTTAACTTCAAACAATTATAATAAACAAATTAAAAAACTGTTATGAACTTTTATTACGTGATCTTCTTAATTATATATAAATATATATATATATATATATATATATATATATATATATACATATATATATATATATATATATATATATATATATATATATATATATATATATATATATATATATATATATATATATGAAACGAGAATAAGAGAAATCTGTTCACCCACGATAACAGGTCTAAGCTTCACCGCACAGATTATAGGTGTCACTATCTATAATTTGATGTATTTATATATATATATAAATACAGTGTGACCCATTTAAAATAGAACCACCTCTGTAAAATACGCATTTTTCAGTCGTTCTCAAAAAATTTTTTTAAATTAAGCATCAAAAACTGTATCTTGACACAAATTTTCATAACTTTAGTTTTATTTCCAAGGCACTCTATGGTTTTTTTTCTTCGTTAAAAACGGCAAAAGTTTATTAGACAATTTTCGTTTTAAAATTTGACTACACCACTGGATTGGTAGTCGTTATAAATGGAAACCATGAAAATTTCATTGAAAAAAATTGGTTAACAACGAAGTTGCAACAACTTTAATTTTGGAAACAAAGTATTTGATATTAATTTTCATTTAGATTATAGACATATTTAAAATCTGGCAATACTGCCGATACAAAGTAGATCACCAGTGAATTTGTACAGCGAAAATCCGAAGTCAATAGCTCATTCCGTTCTACAGTTATAACTCCTGAAAGTATGGTAATGTGAGCGATTTCTGTGGAAGCGATTTTGTAATAAAAATCTAACTACGCCACTGGATTTGTGAATTATATTCCCTTAAAATCATTTATTTAAGTTTAGGTTATGAGTGTATTCGAAAATAACAGAAAATTAAAAATTCATTTTCAAGTTATGCAGTTTTCAATAGCCGATAAAAACGAAATGAACCGAATCAAGTTTTAAAGTATCAAAATTATTTATTCAATAATAAAACAGAAAGCAGGACAAAAAATATTCCTTTTTTATTTTGCAAAACTCAACTGAAACAAGCTTTTAGAGAAGGTATCAATAATTTGAGGAAAGCTAAACTAATACATTGGGCATAGGTATTGTACTAAATCAATAGTAGGCTGTGATTTAGTACACCACAAATCGCTCACATTACCATACTTTCAGTAGTTATAACTGTTGAACGGAATGAGCTATTGACTTCGGATTTTCGCTGTACAAATTCCTTGTGCTCTACTTTGTATCGGCAGTGTTGCCAGATTTCAAATATGTCTGCAATCTAAATAAAAATTATAATCAAATACTTTGTTTCCAAAATTAAAGTTGCTGTAACTTCGTTGATAACCGATATTTTTTCATGAAATTTGATGGTTTTCATTTATAACGACTACAAATCCAGTGGTGTAGTCAAATTTGGAAAAAAAATGCCTAATAAACTTTTGCTGTTTTTGACGAAGAAAAAAACCATAGAGTGCCTTGGAAATGAAACTAAAGTTATGAAAATTTGTGTCAAGATACAGTTTTTGATGCTTAATATTAGAGAAACATATTTTTGAGTTGACTGAAAAATGCGTATTCTACAGGGGTGGTTCCATTTTGAATGGGTCACACTGTATATAAAAGAAAGGCTCCAAGAAGCGAAAAATTTATAAGTCAATTATTTATACTTTTATGTAGCAATTTGTGAAAACGGAGGTCGAAAAAAACATGTTAGTTAACAATTGTATAACTTATTGGAAAATGAACATAAAAATTTCTATCCAACGGGACTTTATTCTTTCAAGTGTTTAGATGACAGAATAATTTTTTCCTCTTTGAGAATCTTTTCTTCAAATTTCTGAATTATAAATAGTTCTTGAATAATTAGCGGAAAATTAAATGCGTTTTTTTTCCTCTTAATTTGTTAATAACAAATATTTATTTTAAACTATTAGATATATTTAAAAGGTAATTTGGCAGATATTTTATCACTGAACAAAATTGTCTGGAAGGTCCATTACTGTATTTGGTATCAAGTTCTATGACATAAGAGATACGAAAAAATCAAAAAAAACTTAAATTTTTATAAACAAATGCATATAACAGCTGATCAACAATACGTACAAACTTGGTCTTCAATTAATTTGAATATTGATTATTCTTTCATAAAAACGTCTGGACTGTCCATTATCGTATCCCTAATAGTTTAAAAGTTATATCGGTTTGTTACTTAACAAATCAAGTGGCCGTATAACTTCGAGATCGTGTCATATTTGAAAAAAATCAGTATTTTGTTACATATGGCTGCTTCTGAAATTCCTATATCTTTCAGAAAAAAAAAATGTTAGTCAGAATTTGTTCATAACAAATTGTTAAATCAATAAACAATGAAATTATTGACAAAAAAATTAATTTTTTTGTTTCTGTATTGAACAATGCCAATTATTATTTTCGAAGAAGAAATCATTTCTCAACTAACTATTTAAACAATGGAAATATGAAAAATCGATTATTAAATATGAAAAATAATTGATTTGTTGAAAATATAAACAGGATGTTCATAAAATCAGATGTGGAATCATCTGCGACTGAAAGATAAACTTTAGTCACTATCTTCCATTGTTTCGATATCGATGTTTGCGTTAAACGCATGAGAAGTACGACTATTGATATCGTGGGTAGGCCTGTCTAAAAATTGGCCTCTCATTCTCGATATATATATATATATATATATATATATATATATAAATACAGTGTGACCCATTTAAAATAGAACCACCTCTGTAAAATACGCATTTTTCAGTCGTTCTCAAAAAATTTTTTTAAATTAAGCATCAAAAACTGTATCTTGACACAAATTTTCATAACTTTAGTTTCATTTCCAAGGCACTCTATGGTTTTTTTTCTTCGTTAAAAACGGCAAAAGTTTATTAGACAATTTTCGTTTTAAAATTTGACTACACCACTGGATTGGTAGTCGTTATAAATGGAAACCATGAAAATTTCATAAAAAAATATTGGTTAACAACGAAGTTGCAACAACTTTAATTTTGGAAACAAAGTATTTGATATTAATTTTCATTTAGATTATAGACATATTTAAAATCTGGCAATACTGCCGATACAAAGTAGATCACCAGTGAATTTGTACAGCGAAAATCCGAAGTCAATAGCTCATTCCGTTCTACAGTTATAACTCCTGAAAGTATGGTAATGTGAGCGATTTCTGTGGAAGCGATTTTGTAATAAAAATCTAACTACGCCACTGGATTTGTGAATTATATTCCCTTAAAATCATTTATTTAAGTTTAGGTTATGAGTGTATTCGAAAATAACAG
Organism: Gonioctena quinquepunctata; assembly: GCA_018342105.1. NCBI lineage: Eukaryota > Metazoa > Arthropoda > Insecta > Coleoptera > Chrysomelidae > Gonioctena > Gonioctena quinquepunctata. Next base: position 116,446 of record JAFIRS010003419.1, read on the forward strand.
AAAATTAAAAATTCATTTTCAAGTTATGCAGTTTTCAATAGCCGATAAAAACGAAATGAACCGAATCAAGTTTTAAAGTATCAAAATTATTTATTCAATAATAAAACAAAATGCAGGACAAAAAATATTCCTTTTTTATTTTGCAAAACTCAACTGAAACAAGCTTTTAGAGAAGGTATCAATAATTTGAGGAAAGCTAAACTAATACATTGGGCATAGGTATTATACTAAATCAATAGTAGGCTGTGATTTAGTACACCACAAATCGCTCACATTACCATACTTTCAGTAGTTATAACTGTTGAACGGAATGAGCTATTGACTTCGGATTTTCGCTGTACAAATTCACTTGTGCTCTACTTTGTATCGGCAGTGTTGCCAGATTTCAAATATGTCTGCAATCTAAATAAAAATTATAATCAAATACTTTGTTTCCAAAATTAAAGTTGCTGTAACTTCGTTGATAACCAATATTTTTTCATGAAATTTCGATGGTTTTCATTTATAACGACTACAAATCCAGTGGTGTAGTCAAATTTGGAAAAAAAATGCCTAATAAACTTTTGCTGTTTTTGACGAAGAAAAAAACCATAGAGTGCCTTGGAAATGAAACTAAAGTTATGAAAATTTGTGTCAAGATACAGTTTTTGATGCTTAATATTAGAGAAACATATTTTTGAGTTTGACTGAAAAATGCGTATTCTACAGGGGTCGTTCCATTTTGAATGGGTCACACTGTATATAAAAGAAAGGCTCCAAGAAGCGAAAAATTTATAAGTCAATTATTTATACTTTTATGTCGCAATTTGTGAAAACGGAGGTCGAAAAAAACATGTTAGTTAACAATTGTATAACTTATTGGAAAATGAACATAAAAATTTCTATCCAACGGGACTTTATTCTTTCAAGTGTTTAGATGACAGAATAATTTTCTTTTTATCTTTTCTTAAATTTGAACTTGAATAATTAGCGGAAAATTAAATGCGTTTTTTTTCCTCTTAATTTGTTAATAACAAATGCAATTTTCTATGTGCTGTGAAATCATCGGAATACATTTTTCTACATGTCATATCGAATGCAATGAGCTATCGCTGATATTTTTAGGAGCTTTATCAATAATTAACACCATTTTGAACTTGTTGAGCCAAAAGTAAAAACCCAGGAATCATTATGAATTTTTTTTTAATGTTAGTTTTTTTTATTTGGAATAAAAAATGACATTCGTTTGAATTTATTACCTTCTCTTTTGCTCCACACTAAGTCTTTCCTGACAAGCATCGTATAATCACATGATTGTTTTTTATTACAATTATGTCGGCATAAAATGATGTATGTTTGCATTTATGCTTCGAGTTTGAGCGATAAACAAGTAATGGATAAAGACGGATGGTATGTTCAGCATGACATTTATCGTGTCCCCTATCCCGCATAATATCTTCTGCCAGACATCGTTCAGCTGGGACTTATCTTCCCCAGGGAAGGGCATACGATTCCGCAAACGCCGAAGTATCAGTCAGGTACGTTATATTAATGTGCCAACTTCACGCTGGGGAAATCGTGGTTGATTTGTAGAGCGAAAAGTTTCCAGATTTATCGGAAACCAGTGTGAAGAAATCAACATCTCAGATAATATTTATACAGGGTGTAATCTAACCTCTTGCACACCTGTGAATGACGAGTGTATAATGCCATTTTAAAACGAATTACAGTGGTAAAAAATCCGGATTTTTTTTTTGAAAACAAGTTCTTTGTAAAATTCGACAAAACTTGCCTAACCTGTCAGCTGTCTTGATCAGAGCTGTAAGTTAACGCAATTGCCAATGCAATGAACATTTAAATAATGTGGAATGTTGAATTGATTGTGTGGTGAATGTACAAAAAGAGTACATTGCTTGCGATAGATATTCAATTTCAAAGTGAACATTATTGTGATATTTTGAATGATTTCGGGATAATATGGAAATGTCTAATTTCTCTTTTGTTTTTTGATTTTATCTTCCGTACTCTTCGATTTGAAGAAAAACTCAACCTAGATTCTTTGTAGGTATAGTTAAGAGAAATCTTTTTGCTTTCCATAATTTTTTTGATGTGTCCAATAGTTTTTGAGAAATCTGAATTTTATTATTAAAATTATTTTTTTCTAACTTTGAGTCATTAAAAAAATATGGTTCAGATATTTCAATAAAAATCATGGAAGTCTATGAATGAAATGTTTCAACTCGTAATTTTTTCCAATATTCCTTTTTATTGCCGATTTGGAATCTCCTCGATGTGGGCAATCCGAATTGAGCATTAGTTTTCTTACATTTCCATTTTTACAAACCGGAAGTGCTTATTTTTCGATAATTCGTATAGATCCGAAACATCGGTGACCATGTTTTTTTCTTCAAGCGGTCATATTTCTTAAACGGCAGCCATGTTTTTTTCCTCAAATGGTGGCCATGTTTTTTTCTATAAACGACAGCAATGTTTTCCTTAAACGGCAGCTATGTTTTTTTCCTCAAACGGTGGCCATGCTCCTTAAACAACAGCCATGTTGTTTTCTATGAGCGTCGGCCATGTTTTTTCTATAAGCGTCGACCATGTTTAATTCTATAAGCGCCATCCATGTTTTTTTTCCATCGTTGTACCCTTCCTCGCACACCTTAAATACGACCTGAAAGGTGGCGCCATCTAGCGGCAAAAATTAATCCAATTAATTTCATTGGACAATGATTGGTTGGTAAGTAACAACTTATCGAAGTATTAATTTCATTAAAATTCTCGCGACAAGCTTTTTGAAACCAAATAATTCAACAAAAAATAATTAAATCATTGTCAGCGACGACTTTAACTTATTTTATACGTTTTAGTACACGGTTCGAATGAAATATTGTCCTCGAAAAGGTTTTTTATTAGTTATTTTATTTTTTGCTTTTTAGTTAGTTCGCCTTAATCTGTAAGTTTTGAGCTGAAAAAAATCATGATCTCCGACCCCAAAAACTCCCATATACCAATTTTGAATAGAATCTTACCATAATCACAAAACTCGTCCGCCATTCTGAAGTCGACATCTTGAATTTATAGATTTAGACAAAAAATTCAAAATCTCCGAACCTGAAAACACCCACATACCAATTTTGAATGAAATATGAGCATAATAAAAAAACACGTCCACCACCCTGGGGCCGCCAGCTTGAATTTATAAATTTCGACAAAAAATTCAAAATCTCCGACCGCAAAAACCGCCGCATAACAATTTTGAATCGAATCGGACCATAATCACAAAACTCGTCCTCCAACTTGGGGACGCCATCTTGAATTTATGAATTTCAAAAAAATTATAATATCCGACCCCAAAAACCCCCACATACCAATTTTGAATCAAATCGGACCATAATTACAAATCTCGTCTGCCATATTGGAGCCGCTATGTTGTTTTTTCCCTAACAAAAATTCCATAATGCTCTGTCACCGAAATTATAAACACCTGCCAAATTTAAAATTAATAGGAGGAGAAAATTGTTCATGAAAGAATTCTAAATATTACGAAGAATAAGATTATTCCCCAACAACATGGCTTCTTCCCCGGTAGATCCATTGATACTAACTTAATAGAATTCACAGATCACATTATAGAACAAATGGATGATCAATCGCAAGTGGACGTAGTTTACACAGACTTCAGTAAAGACTTCGATAAACTCAGCCATGCATTTCTCATTGAAAGACTCGCTGAAGTCGGTGTGGGTTCGTATCTTCGCAAGTGGATTTGGTCTTATATCACTTATAGATCTCAAATCACAGAGATTAGCGGTTACAAATCAGACCCCTTTGGGGGTACCACAGGGAAGTCATTTGGGACCCTTACTCTTCTTAATTTATATTAACCATATTGGTGAATGCTTCAAAAATTCAAATTTTTTATTGTATGCCGACGATCTTAAAGTTTATCGTACTATAAAATATTCTGGCGATTGTGACAAACTACAAGATGATCTTGATTCATTCGTCGAAATATGCAAAAATTCTAGTTTAGGTTTGAATTATGATAAATGCCTCACAATAACCTTCACACGAAACAGGAATATAATCAACCATCAGTACAGAATAGATGATCATCAATGAAAACTGTGAAGGAGATTCGTGATCTTGGAGTCATTATGGATTCTAAAATGATTTTTAAGACTCATCAAAAAATGAGCAACAACTGTAATCGTCTATTGGGATTCATAATAAGGAACACTAGACACTTCACGAACGCCAAAACTCTCTTGGACCTATATTACGCATTCATATATAGTAGATTAAATTTTGCATCAATTGTTTGGAATCCCCAGTATGTCACATATCAGCAGATAATCGAAAGCATACAGAACAAATTTGTGAAACAACTAGCCCGTAAATCAGATATCCCAATATTAAACAGCAACTATAGTCCAATTCTGAGAAAGTACTCCATGTTGTCTCTCACCGATAGAAGAAGTATGCCCGACCTTCTAATGATCTACAAAATATTCAATAATCGTATTGATTTTTCTGAACTATCGTCCATAATATCCTTAAGTACACCCAACAGAGATTTAAGAAAGCACGAAATTTTCAATACACCATTTAGATAAACAAATTCAGGATTAAACCCTCCCATTTCTAGAATGGTGAGAACTTTTAAAAGCCACTGTAATGACATCGCAATATTCAGGCTCTCATTTCTACGTGAAATCCATGTTCTGTCTTTGTTTAACCTGATAATGATTATTTTCACTTCAATATACAGATAATATCTCATTTGAATTGTTTATGTATTGTTCACATTGTTCATAGGTATATTGTTCACATTGTTCGTACTGTTCACATTATTCATATTTGTTCATATTTATTTATATTGTTCACATTGTTCATATTGTTCACATTGTTCACATTATTCAAATTTGTTCATATTTGATTTTATAATGCATCATTCATAATGTTTATCTTGTAAGTTATTTTAGCTCACTATTCGATTACTATTAGATTACCTGAAAAGTATCCTCTTCTTATGGATGTATCTGTTTGTATCCCTACTTTGTAATAAATGAATAAATAAAATAAATAAATAAAAGCTTGTAAAAATGAATATCGACAAATATTCCAAAATCACTTTCAACATTTTGTTTTAGATTCCCTTGATTCAAATCACTAACCGATATTCGATAAAAATTGGGTGACTGGTATAAAAATAATCAAACTGACTATCTCATACATTCGAGACGCAACTATAAATTTAATATTATCCATATCATAATAATACTTTTCTAATTTCCATGTATCCACCAGTATTTTAGAACTCTCCCCTGTAACCCCATTCAACCAGAACAGTTCATTGCTGGTTTACATCAATAAAACATCAAAAGTGGTATCTCTAAATCAGGGATCACAGGAAGATTGCGAAATCGGCTTCACGAAATGAAATTAGTCTTAAAACTTTGGTTAAACGATAAGCCCACGTCGGTGCTAAGAGATAAAACAGAATATACGATTCGAAAAGAGAATTACTCCTTTGATGAGAAAATTTTAATGGATCTGCATCTATTTTTTAGTTATCTTGACGAGATTCTTCTTTGAGGAGTGGAATGCCAAACGAAGTTTGCAACAACATGACACGTTTGAATTTGGGATTTGCGAAATTGAGAATTTTCCAGCAAGTGGAGTAATATAGAAGAATAAACGGACAAAACTTGAATCTGACTGTTATCGACTGTTTCATATGGTCATCTCATACTTGATATTTGAAAATACCAACAGTATAAGATATGAATCAATTTAATTAGTAGCTACCACCATAGTTCAAAGAACCAAATGCTCTTCCAACTATTTGCAAGTCAAGCCCTACTCAAAATACGATATGAATTTCCGTTAATGCCACTCAACCAGTCTCATCTATGCCGTTTTTTTATTATCCACACAACCATTTTCATTGGTTCCATTTGATTTTCTCAGACATGTCACTCAACCCCCCTTCCCGAAAGGCCATACAATTGTGCGACTCAACCAGTCCCATCCATGCCTCTGAATTTCCTTGTAACCCCAACCCCTTTTATCTGTGCCACCTTCCTTCACGCAATCTCATTCTCTCCCATCCCTTTCATCTAAATTTTCGTTAATGTACACCAGCCTCATATATGCCATAAGGATGCCTATTTATGTGCGACTCCATGCCATATGATTTTTTTAATTATCCACTCACCCCTTTCATTAGTGCCATTCAATTCCTTATTGTGCCACTTAATCCCCATTCTCAAAACCATAAATTTTCGTTAACAACCAGTCATGCCATTTGAATTTTTCTTGATGTGCCTTTGAACCCCTTCTTATACGTGCCATTCAACTCCTCCCCAACACGCGATCTCATTTTTCGTTAATGTGCCATTCAACCAGCCCATATGCCTATTTATGTGCGACTCCATGACATCTGATAAATTATGCACTCATTGGTGTCATTTAATTTTTTTAGATATGCCACTTAATCCTCCTCCCCAAAAGGCCATACATGTTTTTGCGAATGTGCGACTCAACCTGTCCCATGCATGCCATCAGAATTTTTCTTGATGTGCCACTCAACCCCTCTTATCCGTGCAACTCTGACCCTGACCAACACGTAATCTAATTTTCTGTTAATGTTCCACTCAACCATTCCCATCTTTACCACCTGAATTTCTCTTGGAATCACCACCAATCATCATTCTCTTTCCATGTCATCTGATTTTTTGTCGACCCCTCCCAACCACGTAATCTGATTTTTTAACCGACGAAACCAAAAAGGAGGAGGTTCTCTAGTCGACCCGTATATTTTTTTTATGTATGATCACGCATAACTTTCCACTGAGGCGTCCGATTCCGATGATTCTTTTTTCAGTGGATAGGGAGTACTTCGAAAGTGGTCCCATTTGAATTTTAAAGATGAAATTCACCCCTAAGGGTAGCAAAATGAAGGATATTGATCACTCACCCTTCTGAATTCCGGTCCGTTAACCGATTCTAACAGGCATAACTTTGTACTGGGTTCTTCGATTTGGATTATTATTTTTTTAATAGATACCTTATATTCAGATTTCGAATGGAATTATATACCCTTACGGGTGGAAAAATAGGGGATAATTGATTTTTCACTTATGAACATTGGCACACACATACGTAGTTGACAATGACAGATCGCTACTGACATTATTTCTGTTCCACATCCGTCAAAATCATTATATCCTATGAGAGGATGGAATGATATACAAATTAATGAAATGAACTAATAAAAAAAAAATAAAAATAAAAAGAAATTAGTAATTAGTATATTTTAGCCATAAAAAATTGAAAAATGAAAACTTTTTAACAAAAAATTAAACCGACGAAATACGGAACTGAAAAGTAAGAAATAAAATAAACCTTCTTAGTCTCAGTAACTAAGCTCCTAATCTAATGTAAGTAACTAATTTTGAGTCGGCGCCAAACAAACAATCAACGAACATAATTAAATTACTTCAAAAAAATCATCAGAATGTCACCGCGCAACTCGATACCATCATTTCACGCCTTACCTAATTAGTCCGGTCAATTTAGACATTCGAAGTTACATAAAGTCCCAACAAGCTGAATTTCTGTGAAGTTGTTCAAAACATAATTACAAACAATGTCTAGAAGTTCCCCATCATTCCCCTGTAAGGAAAAAATTTAATTCAAGGTCAAAGGTCAAAAAAATTAGTTTTTCGCGATTTTCAGCAAAACGGTGAGTTTTATCATAAAAGTACTTCAGACAAAAATTGTAGATCATGAAACTATCTATAAAAAAAGTATCAATACTTTTTTTCTTACGAGCCACCGTTTCTGAGATATAACGATTCTAAAAGTTATAAAAGTTGTTATCGTCATAATATGCACACGTTTCCACGCCACCTATGAGGTAGTGTACTTAGCGCGTTTTTGTTAACGTGGTTTCCCCAGTAGGCCTACTCCACGGGTCAGTTGTGATCCTGTTTAATGTAAAACTATTGCAAAATAACGGAAATTTTCAAAGATTGGGAAAGATAAAAGCGATGTAAATGAAAAAAAAGTGTTGAAGTTTATTCGTCTTATTCGTAAGTTTCAAATTCTTGTTCTTCTTCTTGATCTTCTTCTTGTTCTTCTTCTCCTGCTTCTTCTTCATCTTCATTTTGGATGCAAGTAAATTGCGTCAATAGCGATGTATCGCATGATACTTCGTCGGAGTCAAACGAATCCTCCATTGTTTGTGATTCAATATTAGAGCACGACCGGCCTTGACAATTTGTGCATGCCAAAGAACAAGACAGACCGACTTTTTTGCAACCACATTCAGTACTGCATCCCTTTTTGCAGTTGCAAAAAATAGTGTTCAGCAGTTTTTCCGGCGCAGGTGGAAGTAAAGTTTGAACTGGCTCTAATATATTGTTGACCAACTTCCAACCCCAGTCTGTAGGGTCTAGCTGATAACCAAGCCACACTTGAACTTGGTAATATACTCGAAGAAGATGTTGGTGAGCAGCAACTGAGGTTGGAGGAAGACAAGCTAATTGAACTTGTTTTTTATTTTTAGTATTTTTAACGAAACAGTTAAAATTATGTATATTTTATAAAATTAAAAAAAAATATTTAAAATTTAATATATATATATATATATATATATATATATTATATAAAATTTTACAACTCTAGATGTATATACGTGGGTACTCAGCATTTATATTTTAAACTTTTAGAATCGTTATATCTCAGAAACGGTGGCTCGTAAGAAAAAAAGTATTGATACTTTTTTTATAGATAATTTCATGATCTACAATTTTTGTCTGAGGTACTTTTATGATGAAACCTACCGTTTTGCTGAAAATCGCGAAAAACTCATTTTTTTGACCTTTGACCTTGAATTACAATTTTTTTCGTTTGTTTGGCGCCGACTCAAAATTGTTACGGGGAATTTTTAATTTTTTAATTACTAAAATTCAGCTTGTTGGGACTTTATGTAACTTCACTCTCATTTTTTGGTCTAAATTGACCGGACTATAAATTTGCTTGTTTGTTTGGCGCCGACTCAAAATTAGTTACTTACATTAGTTTAGGAGCTTAGTTACTGAGACTAAGAAGGTTTATTTTATTTCTTACTTTTCAGTTCCGTATTTCGTCGGTTTAATTTTTTGTTGAAAAGTTTTTTGATGATGTGCCACTCACCCCTTTTCTCCTATATGTTGTGATGAAGCGTTATTTGCTGTTTCTATAACAGTTGGCGGTGTTGAACTTGTTTCACTGTCACTGCTTTCCATGATGAACTAACTTTAAAACACCTTCAAAATAGCGTTCTGCGAACGGAATAATTTAAATTGTCATTAATGTTTGTGGTTACGGTGATTTTTGTTTGTCTATGCTACCTTTGTCATTGTGATGAATTCATACCCGATTTTTTTCTATAGGATACCTCTATATTATTGAATTTTTGTAATGATCTTTTTTCCTAATTCCAAATATATACCTCATGTTACCCCTATCTTATACCGTTTGTGGATTATTATACGTCGAATAACTTATTTAGACTAGTTTTTACTGTAAATACCTATTATATGGGGAGATGCACTGAAATCCCACATCCAACTCCTTGAAGTTCTACAACGACGATGCCTGAAAATTATTCTAAGTGAAAACTCAAGATATCCAAGTGATTTACTCTTTCAAGAATCAGAGGTACTCGACCTTAAACAACTATATTACTACAATGTCAACATACAGTACTATACAACAAAACACTCGTCGAACACACACCTATAACACTAGACAAAGAAATAACTATAAAATACCGCAAATAACAAAGTCACTGCTAAAAACTAGATTTTCTCACAACGCTCCAAAAATATTCAATTATTTACCTGAAACAATTCGTACTATACCCAACTCATTACAATTCAAAATACAGCTGAAAATATTCATGAAGAGATCTGAAGTACGAGATTTCTGAAAATGATTACTTCAATCAATATTGACCAAGAAACCTCCTCGTTATATTTCGTATACATTCTTATCTTCCGTACATGCTAAATATAAATACGCTTCATCAAATATTGGTATTTTATTACATTTTATATATATTTAATCTTGTATACTCTTACCCATATCAAAATTCTTGTAATAACCGATTAACATTCCATTTTGATTAAAATTGTAGTAAATGTCCTAAAATATTGTATAAAGTGTCCTAAAATAGTAAATAAATATTATTTTTATAACATTATATTTTATGAAAATAATGTAGTTCATTCATTCAAGTGTAAAAATACTTATCGCCAACCTACTTTATTCATTCTAAATATTATCCTTGTAAACCCATCTTTTTCTTGAAAAAGTTATATTATTATTATTATATGAAAGTTAACATTTTTGAAGTAAGCTAGGAACATGAGAACTATACAGTGCGGTACATAGGTATGAAATAAAGTCATTTTCAGGTCATTATGTATTTGTTTAAAAAAACCTGAAACAGATCGATTTCTATTGTCGATTTGACAATTTACAGTATGGAAATATTACCCTCTTCTTGCACCCTCTCTGAATTATGAGCACCCCCTCAAAAAATTTAAATGAGAAGGGGGGGCGTATGGCACCTTGTTCGAAAGGGATGTTCATTTTCTAATTTGGTGCAATCATAACTGAAAAAATTTATTTTTTGAATGTAAAATTTTGATTCTTTACGTACTTTTCTATTTATTTTACAATTGAATTAAATGTTCAAAATGACCACCATTTACCCATTGTCCATAAGCAAGTCGATCTTCTCTAACTTTCAAATCTGCAATATTGTCTGGTCTATTGAAATATACTTTTGATTTAAATAACCCCATAAGAAATAATCAGGTATTTTCTTACCTGTTTTGTTTAACGTCAGGAGAAAGTCGTTCAGGACACCAAAAAATCATTCACAAAACCCACATAAATAATGTAATGTCAATCTAGTAGACTACTGTTATTATGATATTTAAAAGTTGCCGACACACGTCAGTGTATTGAAAAACATTTGTGTGTGTATTTGATTTAACTATGGCTCATTTATCCGAAACTCAAAGAATAGACATTTTAATTATGATTGGATACGGTAATAAAACAAGAACTCAAAAGAAAGTTTGTGAAATGTTTAATAATAAATACCTTGGTCAACATATCTCACAGTCTACAGTTAGCAAAATAGAAACAAAATTTCGTAAAACTGGACATGTAAAAACCAGCTCGAAATGTTACATTGGATGAGGAAAAAAAGTTAGATGCACTGTTATTGATTGAGAAAAATCCGCATATGACAAGTAGACAACTTGCCGCCGACAATGTTGTGAATAAATCATCGATATTGAGAGCATTACATAAAGAAAATACCATCCTTATAAAGTCCAGTTGGTTTAGGAGTTAAATGAGGATGATCCTGATAGAAGGCAACAATTCTGTGAATTGATGATGGACAGAATGGAAGCCGATTTGCAGTTCATAAACAAAATTGTTTTTTCCGATGAAGCTACTTTTCATTCGAATGGAACGGTTAATAGACAAAACTGTAGATATTGGAGCAGAGAAAATCCTCATTGGATGTGTGAGGCTCACACACAATATCCTAAAAAAGTGAACGTTTGGGCTGCTATCATCAACAACACAATCATTGGCCCTTATTTCTTAGAAGGCACAGTTGATGGTGAGGTTTATCTAGATTTTTTTATGAACTTTTTACAGCCTACATTAAAAATATTTTTTCCTGATGTTAATGATCCAAATGCAATAGAAAGATTAGTTTGGTATCAACAGGACGGAGCTCCACCGAATTATAAACGTATTGTTAGAGATTATTTGAACGAAGTTTTCCCCAATAGGTGGATTGGAAGACGTGGAACGATTGAATAGCCGCCTAGATCCCCCGATTTGAGGAATTCCAAGATCGACTTGCTTATTGTAAAGAAGTGAATGGTGGTCATTTTGAGCATCCAATTTGATTGTGAAATGAATTGAAAAATACTTCCTAAACATTATGTGACATTATTCCTTCATTCTACGTAAGTTATAAAAATTTTACATTTTCAAAAAAAAAATTTTCAGTTATGACTGCACCAAATTCGCAAAACTTAATATTGCTTAACAGAGAATGGAAATCCCTGTCGAACAAGGTACCACACGACCTCTCTTCTCATTTAGATTTTTTGAGGGGGTGCTCATAATTCAGAGGAGGTGCAAGAAGAGGGTAATATTTTCATACTGTGAATTTTCAAATTGACAATAGACATTTACATGTTTCAGGTTTTTTGAACAAATACATAATAACGCTGAAAATGAATTTATTCCATACCTATGGACCGCACTGTATTATGTTTGTTAAGTGGCATTTCTTTAATGGAATAATCAAAATGGTTAACAGTAAGGAAGAAAAAGTTTGAATTTATACTTGTTATATACAAAACAACAGATATAAATGTGCAGCATTGAGTGCATATAGGGTGTTGTATCCAAATCGTCCAACACCGTCAGAAAATACATTAAAAAATATTTACCAAAACGTGAATCATACCATCAGTTTCAGTAGAAAAAAGCGTGTAGTTCAAGAAAACCAGGAAGAACAGCTAGACATACTGCTTCATTTCGAAGATAAGCCTATCCATATTAATTCGCGAATAGACTTTTTTGAAACATTGTATTATTAGTATTGAATGAATGTGTTTTTTTTGTGGAGGAACAACGTTTCTTGATATGTATTTTAGGTAACCTCCCACAGTCTGAAACTGAAAATATAATCAGGAAAATCTATACAAGTGCAGAAAGGGCAAACTAATTAGTTCACCCCGATAAGTTATTACGTTCACCAAATTATATTTCTTATAGAAAAATAATTCAATTTTTCAATAACTTGTCGTCTTCTGAAATTGTCTATAAAAAATTTTTTTTTTTTTAATTCAAAAGAGACTTCTCTATATTGTTTTTGCTTGACGTTTCGGGTACTATATCTGCCCCCGTTCTCAAAATCTTCTAAATCTCCTTTAATTGTTTTAATAATTTGGATTTTTTCTCGCAGAGTCTTTTTCGCTTTTTCATTTGACGGATGTCAATTGAGATCTGCCAAAAAATTTGAGAGTGATGTATTGCTCATTTGATATATGGGGTGTTGTTCAGATCAGTTTATTAGCATTCTACCATATCTCACTTCCTCTCTGAGTAGAGGTAACCATGTATGATCCATTTCAACAGAATTTTTTGAAAAGCAGTTGTTATTAGAAAGAAGAATACAGGCCGTTTCTTTCAATTTTATCTTCTCTTGATGTGGTTCTTTCATCATGATTTTGGTCCTATTCCATTCAATCGTATGATCGCCATTGGATGTGTGGATATGTTCTGCAATTTTTGATCCGGTTATTTGTCGATTTCTGATGTAACTCTGATGTTCACTTCGGCGCACTTCCAATGGTCTTGACGTTTCACCTATATAACTATCACCACACGAACAAGGTATGTTGTAAACACAGTTTTTGGTACTTTCTTCTGCGTTTTTTGGTTTTGTTTGTGTTAGTATAGATCTCAGTGTGTTTGTTGTTCTAAATGATGTTCTTACATCATACCTATGTCCAATTCGTTTGATCTTTTCAGATAATCCGGGGACATAAGGTATTATGTTGGTTGTGAAATGTGTAGGTGGTCGGAGTACTCCTGTTGGTTGTGTTAATTGGTTGTTTAATGAATTTTTGTTTTCAATGTCAGTGATTGTTTTTTAGAAAATTCTGAATGTAGTTCAAAAAATGTAGCCGATCAATTTTTTCAAAGTTTTTTCAAAAATACTTTGAAAAAAAAACTACTAACCATATAAAATTTTATTTTACCCGGAAAAGGCTGGAAAGGCTGGAACAGATCCGGATTGTTTAACTAAAATGTTATGGACTGATGAGTCATCCTTTTCTACGGCAGGAGTTTTCAATATGAAAAATCATTGGAAAAAAAGGACAACAGAAGAAGATTGGTAAAATAAATGAAGAAAATAGGGAGAAAAACTGTTAGTGTTTGGTGTGGAGTTTTTAGAAATGAAATTGTTGGCCCTTCTTTTATGATTGTACATTAACAGGAGTTACACATTAAAAAAAACTCATCCCCGAAGTAGAACCAGTTTAGTAAAAATCATTCAGTGAAGTGAGTGTCTTTTATTTACTTTAATATGGATTTTCATCAATTCAAAATAAGAAAATATTCTTTTACATTGTTCCCGCCGCCCCTGTGTTCTAAGGGCCTACTTATCTACCACACAAGGAGGGTGCCAGGGTGGATCGAGACGCTAAGCATTACACTTCAAGTCGAGAGTCGATCACGTTCACATATGTATTTACCATCTAAACAGTAACCAGACTTTTCCATTTATTGTTATTTCTTGCGTTTTAAATAAACCAGTGAAAAATCAGTGCTTAATAATTACTACATCATACAGTCCACCACTACAATCAATTCATACATAATTTTTTGGAAGCCAAGCTTGTCATAATGATTTGGATGTAAGATGGCACAACCCCGCATAGAACATTTGAATAATGTTTTCCCAATATGGATGGGAAATAATGGAAGTATTAAATGGCCACCTAACAGTCCTGACTTCACTCCTATGGATTCATTTTTCTGGGGATTTCTGAAAGATATAGTTAGTTATAATAATAATATTCAACTCATTAAAGTCTCGATTCGACTTGATAAAGATAATCTGAATGTCAATAATGAAGCAATTTCCAATGCACTTATAAATGTAAGTAGACGATATCAATTGTGCATTTTAATATACGATATATACAAATTTCCCGTCAACCTCGAAATTAAAATAAATTATTTTGAAATTGTTGCATTAATAACTATTGTGTCATTGACTCGTCGAAATAACATTGCAACCAGCCTACTAAGAATTAAAATCTGCGCTACCGTTGCTTATGTTGCATTTAATTTGGAAACCAGCTTAAACCCTTATTATTACACTATGCCTTTTTCGGGCCTATTTGTCTGCCTCGCGCGAGACTATTTTGTTGATTGTTTCAGGCATGAAAATAAATAGGACTGGTTCCATTTTTCCCCCCTGAATCGAAGGGATTTCAAGGACGTTTATTGAAATTTCAGGTTTGCCAACACAGTAATTATCTATTGGACTTGACATAACCAACAAATAAATGGAATTAATCACATAGTTTTCGTTTTGTTCAGTATGACAGAAAAGACGAAAATATCTTGTACCAGGTAAGGAAAAAACGTGAAACGTGAAATTTTCTAAATCCATTATTATTGATCTATCAAAAGGGTTCCACACAGTAAGTTATGACCTACTTCTAGAGACATTAGAAGATATGGGTATCAGAAATAATTGTCTGAAACTGAAAGTTGTTTGACCGACAGATATCAGTCTGTGAGAGTGTAAGAAGCACTCAGTGATAGGAGAAAAATTGATTATGGTGTACCTCAAGGAACCGTTTTGGATCCCATTCTATTTAATATATATGTTAATGGCATATTCTCCATTAGGAGCAGTGGAGAAATTTTAGGTTTTGCTGACGATACAGTAATTTTTCATGAGGCAAGTTCTTGGCAAGAACTAAAAGTTATGGTGGAAACGGATTTTCCTTCAATCAAACACAAGCTATTAACTGTTAATTTGGAAAGAACATATTACTTACCCTTCAGCTGCAATCGGTCGAATTCACCATCATTTCAGAGCCTCACGTTTGACATAAGGGGGCAACAACATACTATCTTACCAGAAACTAAAGTTAAGTATTTGGGAATAATAATAGATACTCATATGAAATGGGATGCTCATATCAATTATGAATGCAAAAAGCTAAGAATGATCATTTATAAATTCAAATACCTTAAAGATATATTAACTTTTCAACAACTCAAAGTATTATACCACGCATTAGTCGAAAGTCATCTACGATATGGTATAATTGGCTGGGGAGGAGCCCTGAAGACCCATATTTATCCCCTAGAACTTCTACAAAAAAAATTCCTCAAGCTGATTATGTCTGAAGAATCTAAATATCCATCTGATGCACTATTTTCCGCAGCTCAAGTATTCGATATTTGCCAACTTTTTTATCACAACATTAATATCAGAAACATAACTCCAACCTACCGAGTAATCCTTCCGAGTAATCCAAGGCAAAAAAAACAGCACATAGTTCCGAACAGACACAAATCTATCGGCCAACGGTCCTATAACTATGTCTCCAAAATTGTATAACACTGTCCCAACCCATATACAAAAAAACAACTATCTGGTATCATATAAGAAATAATTGAAGTCATTCATATAGAGTCAACAACGAAAAAAAATTGCTGATTTGGTGGAAATGAAAAATGTTTGAAAATGTGTATGTATGTGTGTATGTTGATATAAATTGTCTTGTTTTAAGTTGATATTTTATGAATTGTACACTGAGCTTTCAATATTTTGATATTTTAATATTTTTGTATTCATCTTTCTCGAATAAACTGTGACAGATTTATAGTGTACTAAGGCTAAGTGAATTTTAAAAAAACAATTTTCTTGTTAGTCTTATTGTATTTATTCTGTTTATACTTTTTTTATTTATATTGATTTCCCATGTTATGTAACTCAATTATATTGCATTGAGATTACTGTACTCTCAAATGTATTGTTCCTACGACCTACACGTTCATAAATTATATTAAATTCCATTGTATTTTCTACGGAACAAGTGCTACAGCACTTATCACTAACCAACTTTATTCACATCTATCTATAGATTTTATTGTAAACCCATTCTCTCTGAATAAAGTTATTATTATTATTATAACCTTCAACTAGGAGAAAACTTACAATATTTGGATTTCAAAATACATATATTGGACAGCGCGAAGGTAATATGATTTGACATTTGAATAATATTCGAGTTCGTGTATGTTTAGTTGCCCATACCACAATTATACATTCATGGACCAAATCGACCATTTACAGGTTATTAATGGTCGATTTCGGTGTATTTTTGGTTGCATATATCACAATTATACATCAAAAGAGAAATTGAAGGTTATAGGGGTCATTAACGATCAATTTCGTGTAGATTTAACAGACTCGTTAATACGAGCCCAAGAAGCACATAGAGGTCATAATTCGGTTGTACAGACGTCTACTAGACCTTTCGCAAAAGTCCATGACTTATGTCTTGTAATATGATAAGACGTCGCTATGTATGCCAATACGACAAAAAGGCACACTCTTGCGACGTCACATCGACGTTATAAAGTAGTGGTAATGACTTATATAAGCCAGTCGCAGAACGGTCGTTCTGTGGTCTTAGTGTAGTCATTATATCATTATGCATGACGGTCATAATCTTTCTAATATAGTATTACAATATGTATACCATATCAAGAGATTTTATATAATATCAATATAATATATAAGTCAGCCTTCCTTTACATGTTCATGATACTCTGTGACCGTGATAGTTATCGAGATAAAAATGATTTCCATTTATGTGTCTTCAAGAATTGTTCTGAAACTCTAGTGACCAAGCAAATCCATTTTTACGATCAAAATCCAATTCTACCCACTTGAAATTCATGCGCCTCGAAAATGAGGTGAGATAAATATTTATTTTCATTTCAGAAAAAATATATTTCATAAATTTTTCTCAATAATCGTTGAAATATGTAGACCATATTACGAAAGATACTTGATTAGCACATCTTCAATGATTTTTAAATTGATATAACACCCAGGGTCCCATATTTTTTATTTTAAATATTTTTGTTCCAATATGGCTACCAGAATGATGTCATCAATCAATCGAAAAACATGGATGCCGTCCTTCTAGTGTCGAAAAGTTGTAATTACTGCGGTATGTACTTTCACACGAGTGTCTCAAAGACATCGCAATATCTTACATAAAAAAGTTGTAATGTAGTCGCTGTGACCACAAGTAGCAAGTTTTGTTGTACTAACGTCGTAACGCTATCAAAACAGAAGAAGATATACACTGAGTGCATGAGCATTCCGCTAGTTCCGCCTGATGGAAAACGCTAAAAATAACTGACATTTACAATGGAGGTTATGTTGATGTTGAACAGTTATATTTAAATATTTTTTACTTATCACTCGAAGTGCATATACATATTATTTATGTCTTCCCTTGTTGTGAAAACAACTGTAGGAACTGGATGAACTTCATTTTTAGCAGTTCCTCGATAGACTGATTAATTATTTCAGATGTTAATTTTGGGGTAGGCACTCATCCTTCTTCTTCATATTTTTCTATACGCTCCAGTTCTCTAGGAAAGCAGATTGGATTTTTGTTTTGGCATTTTAATAATTCAAACGGAACTGAATATTCTACATACATAACACAATATACCTATCCAACAAAAATAACATAACCAACAAAAATAATATAACCTAGATACATAATGTAATCATTACGACCAAAGTTCATCAGTCGATAAAACTACATTACATGGTACAATATGTAGTCGATGAAATGTTTCAAAAATCTATTCATCAGAACCACATATGTTCATTGTCATAATAACCTCACAGCAACTGCTCTCAAGTTCTACTCAACGACACACAATATATTTACATACAAACCACAGTACAACTTCATCTCGAGAATTCTTTATTGTACTCTCGTTATATCTACTACATGACGTCATAGCAACGCCTGAAGGTTAAAAAACGCACATTAACTTTTTGGTTTTAAAACATACAAATACGTGGTCTTTAAGACGGTATAAGAAGTCATTATGTTAATTTTATGACTCTGTGCTACTTGGGAGGTCGCTGGAAATAGTATATGATGCAACGATCATGTAATGATAGTCATGAATACATGAGCACGATGTAAGTTACGACACGAACCAAGGCGATTATCGTAAACCGTGTGCGAGGGTATTAATAGCCATTTCTTGATCGTTGCATACACTATTTTTTCTACGACCAATAAATAATAGTAGGAGATTTAAGCCGGTTCTGGGTCTCCCCCCACCACTATGACGTCACGTGTGACCTTGAATGATTGCAGGTGTGCAATGTGGTGTGTGTTTGACCTTGAGATTTGACTTTGAGATTTGTCATTGAGTTTTGACATTGGGTTTGGTCGACTTTGAGATTCGACTACAGTTGTGACCTTGAGTTTGACCTTGAGAGTCATAACATTAAGTATCGACTTTGAGATTTGACCTCGAGTTTTAATGTTGGGATTGTTTCGGCAACCTCAAGATTTGATCTCGATTTTTGTTTGATCTTGACTAAAGTTGTGGTGTAGGCATACATTTTCTGTGTAGTCATGACCTTCATGAATCCTTGCACTCTCCAAGCGAGGAGGGCGTTCATCCTGTGAGAGGTAGGAGTGAACTGCGAGTATTGATGAATGTGTTGATGTTCAAGCGCACTGACCTTCACACTTCCATCTACTGGAAATGGGGTGGGATGTCTCTTATAAAATGTGTGGAGTCGTTGATGAGAAATCAGATGTTAGATAATATCATCAGAGTGAATACAGAGTACAGAAGTTTCAATTGAGTGAGTGTATTTTTATAAGGTGAAATAATCTATATTTTTCATACAGTCTTACTATGTCTTTTCTTCCAAAAGTTGTAGATTTGAAGAGAATCAATTCTTCAATAATTGAAAAGAGGGTGGGAGCTTTGAACAAAGACCAATATCATCATTACCCATCGGTAAAGCTTTCAACATACTTGGTATGACGATTTGTATAACCCGATATGGGAGATCTATTCTAATGACATTACGTGATGATAATGATACTTTATTCAAATCATGGTTGTCAAAAGTATTTCGGATGAATTCAATGCGGACGATGTCAGTTGCATAAATGCTTCAGATTTCAAATATACAATAACATATTTGGGTCAGAGTCCACAAGTAGCAGGGAGTTTGAGAACTCGACCTCTAGTAGAATTCAACTACATTAAATGATAATATTGTTTATATGTTAATAGTTAGGATATAGTGATTTTATGTTGAATATAGATATTTCTCCATTAAAAAATAACATTCAGTGTAGAAGTACTATATTTGGAGCATCACATTTTCTCATGTAAGTAAAATTATTTGAATGTCAATGGAATATATTAACAATTCTTTTTTCGTTTCAGTTTTCAATATGTGGATGCATTACTCGAGTCAATGTTGGACGGAAGCCATGGACATCAATACAGCCATCGATAGATTGAACTCCTACTTGAATGCTTTAAGTCAAGATGTCCTCCATGCTACAGTCTATGATTTGAATGT